>JACAXG010000022.1:7720573-7811557 GCA_018881555.1 Amblyornis subalaris
GTTAAGCAATGACTCACAAATGCCTGGACAGGTTTGCCTGACTGCAGAGTGGATCTGGCTGTTCTGTTCATCACTTCTCTTACCTGAGAAGTTGGATTTGTCCCTGGGCTTCTACAATACTGCAGTATTTTAACAAATGTACTCTGTTCCACTGTTCAGCACTGAGTCAACACACCAGCTATGAGGAAAAAGCAGTGCTAAGGTTAGACATGCACATAAATCACTGCAGCTCTCATACTCGGCCAGCCTATAAATATTAGGGGTTTGACATCAGTTTACATCAGCAGAGTAACTTGCTTAATTCCATTTCTGTGGGATTGTGCGAGCTGCTGTTCATCAGCATTCACCTACCTGATCTCCACAATGAGAAATCGGAGTCAGCACCTCCGATGTCCCAAGGTGTTGCTGGGTGCTGTGGGTACGAGGTCCACAGGAGCTGCACACTTCAGGGTCCAGCTGGTCCCCATGCTGGCTCTACATGTGTGTCAGTGCCATTAATTACTGTTAATTTCATTAAGTTGTTGTGTGCCTCATGCATTCTAATTACCAAGTCAGTCTGAGCGAAGGTGATTAATGAGTTTGGATGTTTTTAGTGGCTATTTGTATTGCTGTAGCAGCTGGGAAGTGTCATACACTGAGACCCTTGGGTGGTGCATGTGAACAAGGTGAGATACCCAGCTTAGGGGTGGTTCACCTTGGTAAGGAATTTAGATGGCAGGACACTGAATTAACCATACTGATTGCAAATAGGTCTAAAGAAAGTCCACAAAGTTTCTGCTTTTAGGTTGGGATGTTTTATCCATCACACTGGGCTTCACACAACATTAGTTCTGTCTTGGCAAACACAGAGTCCCTCACATGCAAAAGGTGAATGAGGACATCATCCCAGCTCTATTTCTGCTCAGGGTGCAGGGGACCTCTCCTTGAGCTCACTACATTATCCTCTCTTGAGTGACTGAGACATTTGTCCTTGTCCCACCTCTGTTGATCCTCCCTCTCATGCCAGCACAACCATGGTGGAGTTGTTCATCTGTCCTGTCCTCACAGGAACCCATCAGAGGAGCCCTCAAAAATGACCCACAGAGGAGACAGACCCATCACAGCTCCATTAGTGACTCCATTATCTCCTCCATCTCCATGAACTTAGGAACAAAGATCAAGGGTGGATAGTCAGCTCCTCTGCCAATTGGCACTCTCTGATTAGAGCCACTGGGATTTAAGTGGTGCAAGCATAGAGCTTCACTTTTAGCCTTTGAACAGGCTGAATAAAGAAAGAATGAGGGGGTAGTTGGAAGGGGTGGGGGGAGAGAGAAATTAGTAAATCTGCAAGTAAATTGGCAGTCTTGAAAGGGAATTGTCAAGCTCAGAATTCAATTTTCTGGTTGGGAGGAGGGCTTTGACAGAACCACAATGTTTTTATCCCCCGGGAAATTTCCAAGTATTACTCAGTTCTAGGTCAGCCACAAGCTCAATATGCAAAGCTGGATTTCACCCAGCCCAGAGCTCTGGCAGCACTTGTCTGCAGAGTTTGGACGTGCATCTATTCACAGGACACCGAGGGGAGGTGGCACTGCTTCCCCCAGCCATTTACACCACTGCTCTGAGGTGTCCTGCCCTGTGGCTTGGCCCCCAAATAGTTAACTCCAGATTGTCCCTGCAGAGACACAGCTTCGAGAGAGATGAGCAGGAGAAAACGGGGTCTCTGAGCACTTGAGAGAGCAGCCAGAAGTGGGGAAAATACCTGACAGTCACTACCAGATTCTGGCTGCTGGGGTGTGGTGAGGCTTGCCGGGTTAGTGCCTAGCGGTCCACAGTTTCTGACCGGAGAGGTTCTGCCTGCAGCGATTATCCTCCTGTCTCACTGAAAGAAACAAGGAAAGGGTGAAGCAAACGATGTGCAAACTGCATGTTCACCTGACTCCCGCCTTTTCCTCTCCCACYCACATCACATACCTGAATTCCCTTTAACTGGTGTGTGCTGGGGAAAGCCTTTGAAGGCGAGATGATCCTGCACTATTTGCAGCCAACACTAAACCCCTGAGCAAGGTCCAGTGCTCAAAGGGCCCCAGCACAAGGCAGAAACATTGGGGAACCCCACTGCCATGGAGGCTCAGCCAGTCATAGCTGCAGGCAGGCAGCTTCCCATCCATGCAGGACACACAAATCCTATCGTTCCACTTGCACACCACTGGCCAGGACATACAACCACCCATCTACTGAATAGCATCAAGATGTACCAGCCAGCCCTGTGCAACACAAAAGCCAAGAAACACCTGGGAAAAGTTGTATTTAAAACAAAATTCTTTAATAGTTTGTACTATAAAGACACAAATTAGTGCTTGACTGTAGCATGAATAACAAACGAAATATATTAAATATTTCAAAGCTACTGTGCTTTGGAAAACAAGATATGTTGATACATATAAGCCTAATGTTAGTAACCAGCTGGTTTGGTAGGAAGAGTCACTTCAGCGTATCAAAATTGTCAATAAGCATTGCTCAACGTAGCTGTGTTCTACAAGTCAACTGCTACTCATTTGTCACAGTGTTGTTATGTATCTGCAACAACGTACTGAATTTCAGGAAGGAAAACCACACGTTAGAACTGATAGCGTCAGTGTTAGAAAGTTTGGTCACATAACGCGCGGGAGATTTCCTGTCTGCTACAGGTGGACAGATGTTGCTTCATCAGACGGTCACATCATTGGTGCATTAAGCTGAGATCAGCAGTCAACATGAAACAGTCAACATCAATTTGGAAAATCAAGAGAAAAATTAGCTCCTGTTCAGTCCAAGGAGTAACTATTGCTTACGCTGCTCGAAACTCTCTCTTCCAAAATCCAGGAGCAATAGTGTACACAACCAAGGTTCTTCCACAGCAACTGACCAAGGCTTTAATGAAGGAAACATTCTGGTACATAACTTTCTATGAGCATGTGTGAAATCCCATTCTACTCAACACTGTCTTTGGAGAAACATATATATGTTCCAGAGCTTTGGGGACAGAAGGATGAATCTGAGATTGTGCTTACAGCTATTCCTGTGGACCAATAAGCAAAAGACCCTTTATCTTTGCATTTTTAAAAATCTTAACAATCTGCTCTTAAACATCAGGCAGATTCAACTTGTGTAATATATGTGCAAAAAAAAAAAAATTGCAGGCACTGGTTTAGGGTCTCGCATGAACTCTCAACTTAGTTCTTCTTAAATCTACAATTACACACTTAGTCAAACTTAACATTTTCAACAAGTAAAATGGGAGAGTTCTAAAGTAAAAGGTTTAGGCATCAAACCTGCCCCCAAAACTGTACATCTGAATCCCCATATCCCCAGCCCTATTTATAGCATCTGGCTGGGAGCTCCAGTAATGGGGCTCTGCGTAAAGTGCTTGCTTGACTGTTGTGCCCTCACACTGCCTGTCATTGAACTACTCAACCCAAAATTGACACCTGCTGCAGGGCTAAATCCCTCAACCAACTTTCAAAGCCTGGAAAGATGCAACAGCATCAGGAAGGTGGGTAGTCAGGCTCACGTTGAGTCAAACAGAGGCAGACGTGTATTGGATAACTAAGTGGAAAGCCACTAAAAAAGTACTGTGATTCCTGCAGAAGGAGAGTTTTTAACAAAAGTTGACCCCCACCTACCAAAGACTTTGTCTTATAGATCCCAGAAGAAAATACAGCCCCAGCTCTCAGAAAAGCCTTGCAACAGAGAGATCAGGCACTTGGCAGCTGTAGGCAGTTGTGCATGGGAAACTGAACAAAGAAACCCAAAACCATTAATAGTTACACAGGATGTTCTCTGTCTTTAGGTTACAGACTCTGAAACAAAGCTGGCAGAGGACATTCCACGTGGATAAGAAATGCATTCATTCATGTATGAAACAATCCATGTCATGTTCCATCCTTGTAAAACAGCCCCCGAGTAATCTACAATGAACTGAATGTAACAGAAACTACATCACTTTCGTGGTGAAGAGTGCAGAGTCAACACGGAAAGTTAAATGTATAAACAGCAAAACATTTAAGTATCTAAAGTGCAGATACCAGGAGGGTGGTTGATGTAACACTATGGGATTCTGTGCTTAATCTTTTGTTATTCTCTTTTTAGGTAAGATTTCTTAATCTCCTTCTGGCTTTGCTCTGCTCGTGGGTAATAAAGACTCCATCATTTACCCCTCTTCATGATAAAGTCTCACAGTCAAACAGCACTTTGCAGTTAAAGCCTCTCACTGCCTACTTATAAAGTGCAGAAGGTGTTTAAAGTAAACCAAAAGTTTTACCTGAATATGTTAATTTAAATTATGGGGCACACATTCCACCAAAATGGAGGTGTGTTCCTGAATTCTGATGTCTACTATAAAGAAAACAGCAGTGCTGCTTCATTACAGCTCATCTGTGAATAAGCAGCGTTTTAGTGAATTGTTTCATCACCTCCGATTAAATGCTGTAATATATCCACAGAGAAAAACAGCCTTTAAAAAAATGGTATGACTGAAATTCTTGAATGCAGACCAAACCAGGTGGTAGTGACTGTGAGAAACACTGGTGGTATTGGGAGGATTTTCTGTTGCTGAGTTTCACATGGAAGTGCTTGCTGAAAAAGACATTCAGCTGCTTGAAACCAGGTGTTAGAAGCAAATCCACTACAGCCGAAAGAATCAACTGGGTTTCAAATCATACAATTCAGCTTTAGCCAAGCAAGACAGCAGAAAACTGGATTAAAAGAGAATTAAAACTAATTATAAAGCAGTATTTTCCATCACATCCCTCCCAAAAGATTTTGCTACACCTGTCTGAATTGAAGTCCTCCTACTCTAATCTCTTTTTAGAGCAGCCAGACTTACACACAGACAAACAGCAGACTGAGCACAAACTGTAAGTGACAGACACCAAACAAGTCAGGATGTTTACAGGGAGTGAACAGAGTCAGCCACGAATCAATACAATGCTGTTGCCACTCTCAGAGGCTGCATGGTCCAAGTCAGGCTGCTCTGATGTTCACACATTCAGGCAAATATAATTAAGGGCATAGGTATGGTACAATATATGACAGAGGTAGATTGGCAAGTGCTAAGACTGCATGTTCCAACTCTGACTAGGGGGTAGTTTTCTGAACACTTGTAGGCAGCACATCATCCCTGTGCTAACAGAAAAAGCATTTATATGAAGTCCAGAGAAGACTAATACTGCTAGCCAACAACACTGACTTGGAAACATGGATGAGATTCTTCCTCATGTCTTATCTTCAGTTCTGGAGAAAGCATGTCTTGAGCTGTATCCCAAAAAATCTAGATTCCCAGAATAAGGTAGGAGTTTGATCTGTATTGTGAGAGTAATTTTGAGATTTTTCTCTTATTTCCAAGGAAGAATTTTTCAGTTCTCGGTCTGCAGAACTACTTACTGCTCATCTGTGTCACACTGATGGTCGTATGGTGGCAGATTTCCTGGTTYTTCAGAGATGTTAAGGAATAGAAGAGTTCATTGCTATCAAGTCTGTCCAACACATCCTGTAGAATTTATATCAAATGACACCTGCTACTTGCATAATTCTCTTTAAAGTAGCTGCTGTCTGAACCCTATTAAAAAAATTGGATCACATATAACCTGATAAGATGAAGCACAAGAAAAGTTTGGGATATACTGCTCTAAGGTCTGTAGGGAAAAAAAAATCAGCATTGTCATATAATTGATATAAATAAAAAGCAATAACAGATATTT
The DNA here is from genome assembly GCA_018881555.1 of Amblyornis subalaris. Classification (NCBI taxonomy): domain Eukaryota; kingdom Metazoa; phylum Chordata; class Aves; order Passeriformes; family Ptilonorhynchidae; genus Amblyornis; species Amblyornis subalaris. The sequence continues at coordinate 7,726,294 of JACAXG010000022.1, forward strand.
AACAAATTACAGGCGTAAGAATGTATGTCCTTCCAGGCACTAGAAAAGACAGTCTGAATTTCAGTGACATGCAGTTAAAACTGGCTTGTCATTTTCAATATCACTCACAAGATCAGTAAGGCAGTCAAACCAAAGCACCCATGATTTTAGATTATTTATGTGAAGAAGGATACACAGGTAAATTACATTCTTCAGAGTTTAATACAACCTGTTGAAAGAAAGGCTGCCGGCAGGGTGGTAGAGGTGTTTATGTTTTTGGTCATTTGGAATGCAGGAAGAAGCCAATTTGCATAATTTTTTTAAAGATAAAAAAATCAATGACTGATGATACTTGAACGAAAAACTAACAGCAGTATAAAATTAAAATAACAGCTTTTCCCATTTTTCTTTTAAATCCTGACAATTTAGTTCAACAAGATCTGACCCCCCCCCCATTATACATTTCCTAGTTGCAAATGTGTAGACAAATCAACAAATTTCTTTAAAATATACCATTGTAGACAGGCCTGATCAATAAGAAAGTGACTTTTCAGGACACACTGGTTCTTGCAATTGCTAAAATAAACAGAGCCCCCAGATCCCTCAGTAACAAAACTAAGGCCACTAAAATAAAGGTTTTGTTCTTTTTCATAAAAACAATACCATACCCAGCAGATGTCAAATGACTGCTGGTATGTCTTGCTGCTGCACTGGTTCTCTTACGGGACTCTCTCTAACTTACGAGCACATGTAAACATACTAAATAAGAAAAAGGGATACAATGTGCAGAAGACTGCTTGAGAAAGCCTGGAGGTGAACAGGCAGGCACTTGAATTATCAAGCTACATGTTTGAAACAGTTCTCAAATCTCTTTACAAAAAATATGCCTTCTGGATAATTAAAAACTCTTGATTCATAACAGCGTTTTCCTACCTCTATGCTAGTTCTTCTAACTTCTTTCAGTCTGAAGAGCACTCAAATTTCCCAAGACAGATGCTGACCTTGTCTATGGTACTGGAGCCTACTGATACCAAAGCTGTTCTAAAATTAACCTTCAGGTGTCTTTACAGGGGTTTACAGGTTGAAATGCACTGCTGTCAGCATGTGCTTAAACCTCATTGAGCTCACTCAAGATTAAGTATCTTTTTCCAACACAGAGTTTGGAGCTATTTGATCTCAAGAGTCCAGGGTTGTCACATAACAAAAGCCACAGTTTTATTTGGATGTTCACATCAGTAGGAGAGTTACTGATGGGCATGGAAGATGCAGAGAAACTGCAAACAGAGAAAAAGACGTCAAAGGGAGGAGACCATTTTAGCCAGCGCTGATTGTTCAATAGTCAGGACCTTGAGACCTGGGAGACAGCTTTACAGCTACATTACCATGCCTTGCTGCTGTGAGCACGTTGTGAATCAATACAGAATGGGATTTTGGATCAGTCTGAGTGTTTCCCTTTTTTTCTTCACGGCAAGAAGGATAAATCCCTCAGAGCATCAAAAGCAGACAAAAATTGCATAGCATGGCAGCAAGTCAAGTAGGCATAGAGACAGACTCTGCTAGTTGCCCCAAAATCAAGAGAGTCACAACCACAGCCTTCATATGAGGTATATTTTAAAAAACTGTGTTAATGTTTTCTTTACATTTACTTTTTAACTTTCATCAGCTGGGTAGACAAAAATTGCAGAAAACAGAGGGTTTGTCCCCCTCATTAATCTCCAAAATTTGGTTTTAAAAGGTGGTTAACTTTCTCACAGACGAACCATATGATTGACAGAGTAAGAACAAGAAAAGTGCTGCCACTTATATTTGGGGATATCCTCAACCTCAGTCTTGTTCTTTACTCCTCCTTCAACACTTCCAAATAAGAAGATGCTTCTGAAAGTCAGACCAATATTTAAGACTTGTAAAATACGGGAAAGATGAATTCAAAGCTGAACTAGAGCACATCTAAGGTGTTTGTCAATCTATAGTATAAATGGGAATGGGAAGTTTAAGGCAGAGATAGAAAAGGAAGGTATGGAAATAAAAATTATAAAAAATAAAGAGTGTTTCTTATGTTTCTACCATCACTCTATAGTTTCCTGATGAATCACTGGTCAAAGAAATTAGTAATTCAGTTTCCAGACACAAACAAGAACACCTATAAGGCTTCACCATTTCAGTGTCTTCTGCTGGTCACACCCTGGATCATCCTCCACGATGAACCTCTCAGGTGGATTAAGAGAAAATGGAACCTTGGTACAAAAGGAACTAAATGGCACAGGTATCCCAACCATTTTGCTTAAAATATAAATTGCAAAGGAGGCTGTGGAAAAGCAAGAATAAAGCCCTAAATCAACAATTACATACTTCATTAATTGTATAAAAGTGCAAGGTTAAAGTAGTTTGGGTTAAACATTCAGTTCACTATAGGCCACACAAACGCTTAGCTTGGCCATCAATGGCCTGGTTTTGTCATTCAGTTACCAATGTTAGTTTAGACCACAGAAAGAACAAAAACTGAATGAAAAAACATATGCAATCCACTTCAAAAATGGTTAGTTTTCTGTGACCAGCACGAAATATTACCTCAGTATCATCAGCTATACAATATATACATAAAAATATTGTGTCTTATCTTTGTTTTAACAACTCAGAATAAAGCTGTACTAAATGCTGTTTTTCCCTAGTGTGCCAACTCTTTGCTCTGTTCTGGCCAACTGGCCTCGTAGCACAGAGGAGTCCTTTAATAGCGACGGTACTTGGATTGATCCATAATTTTGACACTTCAGCCAGAGTAACTCTTGAAATGCTTTATTCAGCCAGGCCAGGTCGCATGTGGCTGCCCAGGGCTCAGTCAAAGCTTCTTGGGTGGCTCCACAAGAAGAACAGGCCATATTCCAAAAATGAACTGTCAAAAGAAAAACAGGAATGGGAGAAAGATTCCTTGGAATATTATGTTTCTTGGAACAGAAACCAAACACTATTAAATGTAATGATAGGACAAAAGGGGAATGGCTTTAAAATGAAAGAGAGTAAGTTTAGGTTGGATATTAAGAAATTCTTTACTTTGAGGGTGGTGAGGCACTGGAACAGGTTGCCCAGAGAGGTTGTGGATGCTCCATCCCTGGAAGTGTTCAAGGCCAGGTTGGAGTAACCTGGGGGGCTCTGAGTAACCTGGTCTAGTGGAAGGTGTCCCTTCCCATGGAAGAGGGGCTGAAACTAGATAATTGTTACGGTCCCTTCCAACCCAAACGATTCTGTGATTCTATGAAAATTTCAACTGCATTTCTTGGGATGTAAGTAGAAGTCAAAGACAGTACCCTAACAGGCATAATTATTGAGCCCCAACACAAGTTCAAAGCGCAAGATATCCCAATGCACTTTAATGAACACAAAAGATGGTTTGCTTACCTTCACCTTTGGCCTGTGTTTCAGGAAAAGTGTCCTTGTGTATAAACTGAGGAGAAGGAAAAAAGCATGCTTAAAATTTCATGTATAAGACAGCATATAAAAAAATGATGTACTAATCCCAGGAGTTTTTTTTCACCTAGAAAAGAGTGGTTTCTGTGATTGCAAAGCTACCCATTCTGCCTAGATTTAGTCAAAATAGGAGATGATAACTTGCAGTAAATCCCTCTGTACAAGACTAATCAGCAAACTAGTTTACCCTATCACCTATGTGAGGAGAAAGAAATGCAGAGAGGTAAAAAAAATTAAACAAGGACTAGAGCCCGCTGTTTTAGAAGGATGAAATTAAATCAGTGTACCACAAAATATAGCAGATGTTAAAGGAGGGGAAAAGCAGCATAGCTTGATTCCATATCTCATTTTTGTTCTTAGAGACTTTCTCTTCTCAGTAGATCTTTTCCTGTGAATGATCTCACTTCTTTTGAAGTGGAGATGCCACTTTGTTGCTAAGAAAATGCTCAGGAAACTACTGCAAGGAAAGCATATAGTTCATTGGGGTAAGACAGACAAATCAGGCATCTGCACAAATCCCAAGGGCTAGAGGATGCAAACTCAAATTATTTTTTATGTGCAGCATGTTGGAAAAACCTTGCCTATGCTTGATTCCTGTAACAGATTTTCTTAAAAATATTATCTCAAGCTCTTTAAGGTAGCAGACAATCTGTAAGCCAAAATGGAGCAACTGTTTTCCACATACCTTGACATATTTTATATATACATACATATATATAAAAATGTATGTATGTAAATATACATCTACATATGTATAGGTACATATGTGTGCATATAAATACCCATATATACACACATATAAATATATACTTATTTTCCTTGCATTTTCCTTTTATTAGGTATTTTAACATCTGACAAAAAAGTGAATACCATGTTAGATGTAAAAAAATTCACATGTAATCAAGTTTCCTGAACTACACAGAATGTATATGTAAAACAGACATTCTCTTAGTTATGGTTAAGTGGTAAAATATTATTTCATTATATGATGAACAAATGCAGAAATTCTTTACAGATTTCAGCTTACATTCAATTCTTGCCCCTGGTTCCACTAGATGGTGGTACAGAGCAAAAATGAGGCACAAAAATCTGCTGGCTCCAGACTTGCCAACTTACATTCTTGTTTAAGTCTCCTCCTAAAACAAATATCCTGCCCTTCTGGGAACAGCTCCACTACAACTACTTCAGCCATCACCGTTCTGCACTACAGCAGGATGCCTGCTGGTTTTCAGGAGCGACACTGCCTATCAAAAAGATTAGTTAAGCTCCTAAATTTAAACATGTTTAAGTACTTCAGGATTGCTGCTCAAGAACAGACAGGTATTAATGGCTTACATTCTGAAATTAATGCAGTGTCAAATAGTTTTAGTTTAACTGCCAAAGGGTTCCCATTTCTGAATTAAATTTTCTTGAAGAACCATGACTATGTAAAGATTAGTGATTACATTTTGAAGAATATAAATTAGTTTTAGAGAGTTTTTAGATCAGTTGCAAAGAGGAAAGAAAACCTCATACCAGTTTAATAAGTCATTTTTCTGCTCTTTTGGATGATAAAACATTCTGAAGTACACCTGAACCCAGGAAAACTCATAAGATCTCTTTATGAACATCCAGTTTAGAAAACATTCCCTACCTTAGCAGGATATGAAGGTAAGAACCCAGGCCTGTGAGAATATGCCACCATGCATGAAACTGTGTCACAGCTCCCACCACAGGAGGCATCTTCTCTCGTAGTGCTCTGAAAGAAAGAAATACCATGCAATGGGAAATTTTTTCCAAGCTAAGCAATCTCAAATCACAATGTTGGACTGTCAGATCACACATTACTGTTTCCATATCTCAGCAATGTGCTTGACAGGTGAGGCTTCACAAAGTTAGGCTTTCAGCAGGTGAGGAGCAGCACTTATACTGTCAGTCCAGAGAGATATCAGCAAACTGGCTATCTTACATGTTTAAAGAAAGCACACACTTCATACCATGAGTGATCAGTTACTTCTGGACTCAAATTTCAGGGAATATATTTATGGCATCCCACAGTCCCAAATGAATTCTACCATTCTCCTCCCCAAAGCCCTGTGAACTACTGTCCACAGGATGAAACACTGAGTTTAAGGTCAGAGAGGAAACAGGATTTATCAGACATCACCACTTTAAATTTAGCAATCACACCACCTATTCTGCAGGTCCATGGAAGCTCAACTTGCCTTTATTTGTTGGACTCTAAAACAGCAACAAAATAGGTGTTTAGTGAGGAAGCAATTAAAGTAGAGGGTCTGAAATATTCCACCAACATGCTTTGTATTTTGTCATTATGGGGTGTGAGCTACTTGGGAAGGGGCTAAGGGATGGAGATAAAGAAATAAAAGGAAGGAGCTACATTGCTCTTGTTTCTTGTGCTCACTAGGCTTCTGCAGATAATGCCTATTTTGGTTGAGGGTGGAGCAAATGTTTGCATCTGCTTGTCTTTTTTTTTTAACTCTCATTTCATATGTCAAAACAAAAAAGTGAAAACAACGATCGCATGTGTTAAGGAAGAAAAATCTGCAGCTCCTGGAATATGCCCTTACTGCTTGATGTTACAGTGCTTGGTTCAAAGCTGCTCAGTCACAAATATTAGCACAGAGCTTCAATTGAGTCAGCCCAGCAATGACACGCTGGAACACACAGACTGTCAGCCTGGCACAACCTCCGAGCCTTTGGATGGCAGCAAAATTCAAAGCTCAAATTCAAAAGCATGTGGTTCCAACCAGAGAAAATGAGTGCTACAGATTTTGTTATTTTGATTCTTTTTTAAAATAAGCAGCAGATTTAGTGAAAAACAGAAAAAAAACCCCCGAATCAAAATCCAATTTTGAACTTTAAAACCAAACAGAGCAGCTAGGTGGATGATTCACAAGTTAGACCTTCAGAGAATAAAAAATTTCAAGGAATTGAAATGTATTTCCTCCAAAGGTTCAAATTATAATACCACCTGGAGAAATCCAAGGCTCTGCAGACATCTGAGTAAAGCTAGTAAACAAGCATAGTCATTTTTTTCCCAGTACCATAACCAAATAAGTATTACAGGAAGGACACTAACATTTTTTCCCTTTATGAAATGAGGATGTAAAAAAGTGCTTCAGCAGCTGGTGTAAATGTTGGGCCTAGGAACCAGTTCAAAAGCCCCCCAGACCCACAGCAGTTCAGCAGGCTTGGTGAATCGGGGGTTATGATCTCACCAGTGATGTGAGGCAGCTGCAAAAATCAACCCTGATGCCAATATTTGGAGAGTAACTTTATACCCAGCCACTTCTGCTGGCAAACAACTTTTCTATCTCACCTATATCAAGTGCTTCTAGGAATGAGGCATCATGTATTATTTTAAATGAAAAAAAAAAGGTTTCAAGAATACTCTGTTGGAGTTACCTTTCAGTTGGCCTAACCTAGTGCAGGGACTACTGAGCCAAGAGGAATGGAACACTTTAGACTTCCCTACAGCACACCATTATTTGGCTCTGACAAAGCAACCTACTAGGACAATTCCGTACAGAACAGACTCAGTGGCATAACAGTGTTTCACATTGTCAAAAATGTATTTTTCTGGATGCTGGAATTAACCTTTCCAACTCCTCCAGTTTGTGGAGCAACACATGCATTGCAACTAGGTGTTGTTTATGGGTAACATAGATATTGTAATAGGTATTTCTTTAGCATGCAGAACTACTGCTTTTGATATTTTCCTGGGAAATGGAAGGAGCACAAACCCAGAAAACCCCAAAGCAGCAGGATAAAAACACATTCAGATGAAATCAAGTGTGAATAGCAAGCTTTAGTTAGCCATAGATCCTCAGAATTACTTCAGTGACATTATTTATCTCAATTTAATTTGGAGTTAAAGAGAAATATCAAAAAGAAATCTATTAATGGATTAAAAATGTTAAGAAAAACCCTGTTGAGTGCTGAATCTAGTCATAAGCAATCTGGATAAAACCCTCACGGATGTTTCGTAGGGAGCATACCATACATACAAAGAGATGGACTTGAATATACACCACAGAAACAATCAAATCTTTATACTAAAGGGCTATTAAGAACTATCCAGACAAAGTGAAAAAACTCACCTCAATTTATCACAGAAAATGTTGTCCACATTCCAGAGAAAAAATCCCATTAAAAATACAGTTAAAGACGTATATCCTAGACCTCTAAGCCATGGGTACACCCTAGAGGGAAAGAAATAACAYGAAGTTTAGTTTAGAATGCTTTAAAGCCAGTGTGTAACGTACATAAATACTGTTATATATAAATAAAATGCTTTATCAATTTGTTTCCCCCTGCCTCCTCCCATCCCCCAAAAAGCCATTACCATCTAGGACTCTCCCAAAAGAAGAAGCTCTTTTCCAAGAGATGATATGCCTATACTAGGGGACTACTGGGGACCGTATAAATACGGTCTTTCAAAATTACTCTTTTGTGTACATAGACCACCATGACCAACAACTAACCAAATGAATGGTATTAAACCCTAGTATTTTTGAGTTGAATGCTACTGGGAGTAGAAAAATACCAATTTAATTTTGGGAGAAAAAAAAAATCTTCTTTAAGATATGGAAAACACACAGAATAATCAGATGCAAGAAAGTGCATCACTAATAAATTTACTCTCCCTATCTACATTCAGGCTGGACCATGGAATTGTAAACTTCCTACAAGGAAGGCTCCTCTCCCACTAATAAGACAAGTCCAAAAGCAAATCCAAATCCAACCCTAAAAGGCTGCCATGAAATGCTGCTCAAGTCTAATAAATGTGTGGAGCACCATGGAGTACATGGCAGAGACTACACTGTGATATTCCCCACTCAGTGCTCCAGAGACATAACAAGACCAATACATGAAAGAGCACTAAATGGTATATTAAACATGCTGGTAATTAGGTAATTATAGCTAGAATTGTTGAGGAATAAATAGTGGTGCTTTGTGAAGAAATCAATTGGCATCACTTATGAACAGGGAACATGCTTTGTGAACACAGAATAACATTTGCCCAGTTGTAATCTCGGGAAGGAAGCAGACCTAAGAAAGACATGATGAGTGTGGGGAAAACAGGCAGGAAGAGGAACAAATGGTGAGGATCGGATGAGGTAGTAGCCTGGAAGGAATAACATGCTGTTCTTTGGGATTTTCACTCAGAGCAACCTCAAGCACTCCACTAAGAAATCTGAGTGATAGGAAGTGAAGTAAGAAACAAAACAAGCAGAAATCAGGGTCAATATGTAAGCTGGAACAGGCTTGGACAAGTGCAAGCACTACTGATGGAAATACAGGAATATGTTCTAGCAGTGCAGAGAAAGTAAATCCGAAAATGTGCTTGGGGAGGAATTTTAAAGAAAGAGTACCTTCAGGTTGGCACAGCTTCTCTAGCAGAACTAATTTAAAATTAGTAGTAGTTTAGTTAAAATTTAGAATTACTTTAAACCTACTTCTCTTCCCATCCCAACTTTCTAACCAGTTCGCATAACATAACCAAAGGGGGAAGCAAGTCTTTGAAGGGCCCAGTTGCAATGAAGTGATCAAGCTAATTAAGAATATACACTCCGAACACCTAAAACTGAAGCCAAAAGTATGTGGAACTTCAGAGATAGACTTTGCTGGAGCTAAACAATGAATGGTACTCAGAGAGGGAAGATGATGATGTTATTGATAAAGACAGAAGACTAGGAAATGCTTCAGAAATAATGAGAATGCACAACTGTGTGAAATTTGTAGAATTAGAAAAATAGCAGGCCCAAGAGTTTCTCCACACAGACAGAAAGAAATTTAATCTAAGTGATTAGAACTGTGCTAAATCCTTGAATAAGAATAAAATTAAGATGACTTGAATTTGATTCAATTTAGTTCCCCTTGGAAGTAAAACAATGTAGTACCACTTAAAGTCTCTAGGCTAGGATTAAAATTTCCAGTTCATGGGTTTGAAAAGTGCCTTTAAATTGATGATTGTTTCTAAAGCTGCAACGCACTATCAGTTTTAAGTTCTTCTTGCTTAATAAAAGTCTATGAACATTTGTGCTGGGTCTGTGGGAATTTCTTGGGGAAAGCCAAACCACGTGAACTGGAGTTGCAATTGGAAGGTGAATCAATGAATGTACTTGATCCTTGTGGGTCCCTTCCAACTCAGGTTATTTGATGATTTTATGATGTTTCAAATTCACACCTTTTGTTAAATTCTTCCTTGTGTTCCTGAACAGATATGTGTGGAACTTGAAACAAAGTTTAACAAAAAGCACATTTAGAATGATGACAGTAGAAAGAAATAAGTAATTTTCAGGAGCAATCCCCAAACACATGAGAACACCAAATATTCACAGGGGATAGACAGAAATCGGCAAGCAACTGAGCCTCTGAGAGCCAAGGGTATGTGGTTACTCCAATATTGATTAATTTCCATTTTCTCCCCTTTTACCTACCAAGTCTGTGCTCTGATGATTCTAATGCTTCTCAATGTCTCCTAACACTTTTAATACCTTTTGTTTTTTATAGTCTTTTTTTCAATTTCCATAACATTATACCTAACTTTATCCAATCGAAACTGTAAGAAAAACTATCATTTAACCTTCTGTGTTGTTATTTTTTACATTTGAATTTTACATACTTGAGCAGGGAAGAGGAAACTACTAAGTGATGGTTCCGCTCTGCAGTCTTACTCTGACCACTCTCCAGGTATCATCATTAGAATCTGGACACCAGCAATAGATTTCACACTACCCAGCAATATGAAGACAGAAACTTCAATCCCATTGAAGTCCCAGGCTAACAGCTGAAGCCACCAGCAGAACACCTGGCAGTGAACACTGATCATAAGTGTAGAAATCTCAGTTTAGTTTAATGTTATCCCAGTGGCTTCAAAAAAGTGCAAGGTGATGAGCCATTCCCTTTCAACCAAGGGAAGCCCAGGAGATAACATTATGTACCTAGTTAAAGAAATTCTGCCATTGCCAATTTCTCACGTTAAGCCCAACAGAAAAAGATGCAAATGCTATGTTGTAACTTATAATGCTGAATTAAGTGGTTACTTACCATAATACTATATAAACAGATCTTAGAACTATGATGGAAACTAGTGTTCCATACATGACCTGGAAATAGAAAAAAGAGAAAATTCAGCAGGTGGATTCAAGAGACCTTATAAAACACTACAGGAGTAAAAAGTTTTTGAAGCCTCTGTTGTTTTTTTTATTTCTTAGTCTCATGAAAATAGCATTCCTTCTAACTTCATCTCCTGAAAGCCATGTCTTTCATGCAATTACAGGAAAAGTCAGTTGTGTAAAACCAATGTTTCACTGTTCTGAATCAGAAAGCAAACACTAGATGGCACTCGGAAAGCATCCTGAAATCAAAAATTGTAACTAACCCCTATTATCTCTCCTCTCTCTGTGCATTTTAGCCCAGGATTGTGTAAGCATCAGCTAAAACTGTTGTTGAAAGATGTACTTGTCTCATTGATATTTGATTAATATTTTGTCCTGAAAGCAAACATCTGAATAGACTATGCACTATGCCCACACTGAGCATCAGTGCGGGAAAAACTTTCCAGGAAGCATTTCAAACAACTGTTACAGATTGTTTGGATTCAATCTAATTATATAGCAGGAAGGCTGCACACTCTGAAAAGATCCATGAGCAAAACCTGACTCACTGTAGACCTGATGAATTTGAATGCAATTGCCTGACATATAAAAAGTCGAAGTAATAATTTATTTTTTGCCTCGTGATCTTTAAATCACTCTCCTTTTTCTATTCACAAACCTAAAATCCATGTAACACCACCTCCAACACGTACAGACTAAAGAAGAGAAAAAATGCCTGAGAAGTGATGCAGAAGTCACTGCAGCAGGGAGGATTTTTAGACACTGGTGACATTCAATTACTTTCAATACTTTTTATTCTGAACACTGGTTTCCTCCCGCCAAAAGGCAGTTTGTTCCAAGCAGCTGTGCCTTGCTCTTTGCCTCTCTCCAGTGGCCCACAAGCCTCTCGCTATTTTCTTCTTCCTTGTTCACTGACTTAACTTTCTCATTTTGTTTCTAGTTAAATACTGTCTAATGCTGCCTTTGTTTTCCATGAAACCAAAAAGTGATAAACCTTTGCTGTCTATTTTTAAAAGCCACTAAAACCTCACAGGAGCGTGTTTACAAACCAGTGTCCTTACCATGTTCTACTGACCTCCTCATACCCCTCCTTCTCTTAGACTGTCTTCGAGACAAGGCCTGCCTCTTACTCTGCTGTAACTGGGGCATTTGGGTTTTACTATCCTGTAAGCATGTCCAGTCATCTGACATAAAGCAGGTTACTGTAATAACGCAAAGTGAAACCTGCCTTTCAAAAGTCCATCAAGGCAAATGTGCACACTCCTTCTAGCTTTGAGGATGAGTTTAGTAGCACACACCATATTATCAGTGCACACATACAGAACAAGACAGACAACAGAGCCCTTACGTTTGACAACAGGTAAAAGCAAGCTCCAATATTGACTATTCAGTCAGCACAGCAGCTCTTCATTTGCATTCAGAACAAGATTAAAGAACTTCAGTAAATAAACTACTACTACTGTGTTCTGCTCTGTAGAACTAAACAAAGCAAAAATTTGAAAGGCTAATTGGTTCTGGCTTGTACTTTATACTGTTACTTAATTCCAGTGCCCTTGTTGGGGTACAGCACATAAACCAGGAAAAAAAGAAAACCAACAAAACCTGCTAGACACAGCCTGAGTATCAAGTGCTTATCAGTCTCAAGCTAAAGGTAGAAAGGGGAGTGCTCAGGTATGCTAGGTGCTGCATGCTGGTACAATTCTTCATCACTGACATTTTGCCTAAAAAGACCCCACCATATAACAAATATGTATGCTATCAGTCTCATTTAAAATAGCCCATTTCATGTTTTCTAATCAAATCCAGTAATTTATTCTATGAGAGGGATGGTATAGAGCAAGATACTCCATAGAAAGACTCCTCTGGAATCCAAATTACAGTTTGATGCCCTTTCTTTGCTGATCTCCTCCTTCTTACAATTTCTGTTGCTAAAATACTCCTTTGCAGCAGAGATATGGGAAAAACCTATCCATTAAGAGCAATTTCTGTCATACACATTAGGGGTGCAACCACTTTTATGTTTGTACCCAAATTGCTCTTGGGTTCTTTGTACAAGGAGTTAAATAGTATCAGACTATGCCTAGAGAAACAGATCTTACAGGCAGCCCAAAGCTCAGGTAAAATGCTACTTTTTTCAGCAGTTTCTAAAAGCAGGAAAGAGCAAAAGCTAAGAAAAGCTTTCTTTGTAGAGCTTCCGGCTTGATATTTCCTCAGGAGTTACTGGCTTGCAGAAGAGGACAGTCTTAATGGAGGGAGGAAGGAAAAAAAATAAAAAGAAACTTGCAGTGACCGAAGAAAAATAATGCTCACAGTTGACACTTCAATTTCTTGCCTTTTCCGCTCCCCCACCCAAACAGGTTGTTAGCAGTAAAACACATTTGTGTTTAAAAGCCTGTGAAAGACTGGAACAACAAACTGTTCTGCTCTGCATGCTCCAATCCTCCACGCTGAAGGTGAGCACCCAGGAGGTGTTGCTGTGATATGCAGAGACTGTAGCTGCACATCTTGCTCAGCTGTTTCTTACCAGAGGGCTACACACCAACTTGCACCCCTTAGCTGAGACGTTGGGGAGCAGTGCTTGCTTTGTCTCCTTTTCCACCCATGGCTTTACTATTTTCATGATGGTAAAACTTTGTTAGGTGTTACCAATCCACCCAAAAAAGGATAAAGTACAATATTATATTAAAAAAAAAAAAATCCACCTTATTCAAGTTAACTCAAATTCTTCCATTCCTTTAGCTCCCTTTGTCCTTCTTTTCTTTCATTAACACATCACTTAAGTGACAGTTGAAAACCCAAGCAAGTTTTCTGCTATTTTGTCTCACACTGCCTTTAAATTGTAAGCCAAAGAACATCCTTGCACTGCTACTGAAACAAGAGGAAACAGCAGAATCTCAACCTTTTGTTATCTCTGGACAGTTCCCTCTTTGCTGTTTCAGATGCAAATAAATCTGTGCATATTTCAGCTTTGAAGGCATCTTTGAAATTGGGGGAAAAACCCGAAGTCTGATGAATACACAGTGGATTACCTCATAAGAAGGCCAAATATGAAGAACATCCTTCTAATTCACAAATGGGAAGTAAGTACTCCAGGGCTAAATGTCTGGCAGCATTTTTCATGTGGAGGCAATTAAGCAAATCATGCATAGATTCACTTACATAAGTCAGAAGCAAGGTTGGTACTCCACACTGAGGGGGGAGCATAAAAAACTGGTTTCTCACCTACCCTTCTAGTACAGAAAGCAGTAACAGCCTGCTATTTCCACTTCTCTGTTTCCTCTGCTCCTGGCCTTCTACCCATCCTTGGTTAATAAAGTCAATTTATCAGCCTCAAATATTTGTATATGCATTAGGAACTGCACTGAGAGGTTTTGGGATCTTGGCAACCACTGCTTATCCATTAATACACCAATCAGCTATCAAAAGACACTTAGCCGAGGTACTTGCATGTGGAAACTGTATCTGCAATTTGCAACAGAGAAAACTGACATGTTTTTAGTTTTCTGGAAAAGAAATTTGATCTGAGAGAAAAAGGACAATTCCCAAGACGACACTGAAATACCAAATAACTCAGCATAGTTACAGCTGTGTAGTACCACCTGCTGCCTTGACAGCTCCCGAATGAACTAACTCAGATTCACTTGGTTTGGTCCTGTTTAGATGCACGTATGGGATGGTGTGTTGGTTTTGCAGGGCCTGGTTTTTGGTAGCGGGGGGGGCACAGAGGTGGCTTCTGTGAGAAGCTGCTGGAAGCTTTCACCATGTCCAGCAGAGCCAATCCCTGATGGCTCTGATGATGGACGTGCTGCTGGCCAAGGCTGGGCCAATTAGAGATGATGGTAACGCCTCTGTGATAACAGATTGAAGAAGAAATTATAACAAAGTTTGGGCCATGCAGTTGTAGTTTTCCAGCTAGAGAAGAGTAGGAGTGAGAACATGTGAGAGAAACAACAATGAAGGCACCAAGGTCAGTGCAGAAGGAGGGGGAGGAGGTGCTCCAGGTGCCAGAGCCGAGATGTCCCTGCAGCCTGTGGTGAGGAGCATGGTGAGGCAGATTGTCCCCCTGCAGCCCATGAGGGTCCATGGGGGATGCAGAGATCCACTCGCAGCCTGTGGGGAGGTGCCCACGCCGGAGCAGGTGGATACCAGGATGCTGTGGTCTGGCAAGAATCCCAGTGGAGAGAGAGGCCTTGCTTCCAGGCTGGAGCAGCCTGTCCTTGGAGGACTGCACCCCGTGGCAGAGTGACCCACGCCGCAGCAGTTCTGGGAGGACTGTCTGCCCGTGGGATGGACTCACGCTGCAGCAGTTTTGGGAGTGCTGCTGCTCGTGAGAGTGGACCCACGCTGGGGAAGTTCACAGAGAACTGTCGCCCGTGGGAGGGACCCCACGGTGCAGCAGGGAAACGACTCCTTCCCCTGAGCAGCAGAAAGAAGATCTTGGGTGATGAACTGACCAAAACCCCCACCCCGTCTCCCTGCGCCATCAGTGGGAAGGAGGGAGGAGCTGAGGGGAGACAAGGGTGTCTTTAAGGGCTTATTTTTACTTCTCATTCTCCTATTCTGATCTTGTTAGTAATAAATTCAGCTTATATCATTAAGCTGAGCCTGTTTTGCCCTTGAAGTGTTTTCTTCTGGTCCTTATCTCAACTCATGAACCCTTTGTTAAATTTTCTCTCCTCTGTCCAGTTGCAGAGCAGAGGAGAGCGAGTGAGTGAGCGGGCTTTTCGTGGGTACCTGGTGCTTGGCCAGTGTCAAACCATGACAGATGGCAAAATGACACACAAGTCACTGCTGCTGTAGAGCTTCTGGGACACCGTCTGTCACAGCAAACCAAGCTTCTCCTTCGATGACTTGTAGAGCTGAACCTTTGGAGAGTCAGAATATCTTTCCTCATTCCCTACGCTACTGTGCAGGCAGCAGCACTAGTCAGAACGAAAGCTGTACTCGCTTAAATGAGCTGTGTAAGAGCGAAATGTCACTCAAGTTAGTTTCATATGTGGTCATCAGCAGGAAAAGCTCTGTGGTGAAGTCATGCCTGAAAAGGCAATTTTTAACAGACTACTGGACAGCCTGAATATATAGAAAGTAAGAACACATTCCACTAAAAGGCACAATATATTGAGCCACAAGCCTACAACTAACTGTTGCCTTAGCAGCAGGAGGGACTCTGGAGAACTGTAAGACACCAAGTGGGTCCACATAGATTCCCCAAAATGGTGAATCCTGCAAGTCTGAACAGGTTGTGCCCTGACACAACRTACTCTTCGTGCAGTTTCAGGCTCCCTTAGGTACTTCTATATACACATTTCATCATGATTTCACTTTCTTCTCTGCACTTGTATATATTGAAAACATCCATAGAGAAAAAAATTATTAATTTTTTTATTAAGGCAAATGAAATACCTTTTCCTGCCATGCTTACTTTCTCCCTCTTACTCAAAGTCACCTTAATAGGTAAATCCAATACTTGTATTTTACTTCTATCAGAAGTAAAAAAAAATCGCCAGTCATGTTGTTATGCTGTGATCAGTGAACACATCCAGGCACTACCTCCCCTCCTTTGGTGATCTGGGAGCAGTTTCGAACAAGAATAGTTTGTATTTTCCCATCAGTGCATCTCTTCCATTTTGAATCAATTGTCATTCTAGCCCTCAAGGTCTCTCAGTTGTTTCCTCATGTCCTCCTGTACTCAGTGATGCCTCTGAACTTTGTATCGTCACAAATACCATCAGTACACTTCTCTTTTTCCTGCTACAGGTTGTTTAAAAAAAAAAAGACCCAAATAAAACAATCCCACTACTGATTCCAAGAAAATTCAAGCTTTTCATCATCTCCTTTAGTCATTTTTCATTAGTCACTCTCTTACCCTATTTGCAATTCTCCTACTGATCTACTTCTCCAGCTTGCTTAGTTCCTCATGGGGCACTACAACAACATTCTGGAGCATCTGTTTTTTACATCACATTTCCTAATGTAGAAGAAACAGCTATTTAATCTAATTTTCCATTAACCTTTTAATTATTTGTTTGCTAAAATTTGCTTTGCAGCAGACGACTATGCAAATAAAACAGGTTTTTAGATCTATTCCATTATTCACATAACTTGCCTCACTAGCTGAATGAGGTTTGTGATCACGACAAGTGCATAGTCAGATATGGTATGCAGCAAGCACACAAATCAGGATGGAAAACATTGCTTTGTCACAGCTTCCTAAGCCTCATCATATTAAGAAGAAGGCTACTTGTATGACTTGAGTGGAAAAGTTTAACTTCCAGAGCAACTACTTCTGCTTCCCGGGCTGTCTTATATTTGTATGTCTATGGATCACTCCACACTAGCAGCCAGTCTTCCCCTCCCCTTTCCTTGTATAAACACAAATATACATGTGGTAAACAGGGATGAACAACTAATCTGATTTAAAATTAATTCCAAGGAGAGTTTTAACCTGTTGAGTTCCCCAATCAGATTCACGTCAGAGAATAAATTTGTGTGCCAGATGGAAAAGAGGGGAGAGGCACAGCTGTTTTCTGTGACAATGATGGTGACTTAAAAACAACCAGGAAGCTGGGACATAGGGTTGTTTAGCACCTTGACAATTAGGAATAATAGTGCTCTAGCCCGACAGATTCGAACATAAATAAGACAATATATGCCTGTAAAGGCCACCAATATATTTCACTTAATTGATGAGGTGGCAAAAAATACTAGCTCAGTTGTCTAGCAGGAAGTGTTTTTTCCTTCTAATGATGTGCTGCCTCCAACTGCCGAAAACACGTATCTCATCCCTCCTATGGTTAAAGCACTAAGACCCTTAAAGATCTACCTTAATATGCGGATGCAGAAAAAGAAGTTGGTCTCTGTTGCCACTGTGTCATGGATAACAAACTGAAATCACCTTTGTGCCCTGCTGGTAGCCGGCAATTTATAAGCCTAAATTGGGAAGTAGAAAGTAATTCAGGGAAAAATGAGGATCGGATCCTAGTTGCTAAATATAATAGGAACCTTTTTCCATTCTTACTGCTCTTCTTTCAAAGGAAAAAAAAACCCATACCAAAACAATGAACAATAAAAAATTGTCCTTGCAGTTATTCCTCTTTTTGCTAGGCTGACAACTCATAAAGATCACAGACAAACACCTAGAGGAATCAAATGCTGCTTTATCTCCTGATGCTGCTTTCTAACACAGTTAGAAAGACTGTGATTTAAACTATGATTGCATGAACATATTTAATTTTACTTCAAGTCTCTGCAACCCATTCAGTTTGCAAATGCTTACAGAAGTGATTTAACTTTTGTTTTTTAATGCACTCTAAAATAATGTACAAGTATTAAGAAAATAACCTTGCTTAGTTGTGCAGCCAGGGAAATACTTCCTCAGGATTTACAACATATTTGGCAAAGACTGTGAAAAAATGAGTACAGTACTTGAACATTTGGAATCTGGCCATAACTGTATGTTCTCCACAAAAATCAATTTGCAAAGAGTTGTTGTAAAAAGTCCAGCACTTTTATGGATCCAAATATTTTCTACATTGATTCCTCATGTATAAATTATAACAGGGAACTTATATTCTGAACCCAAGAGAAACCAAATGAGAAAAATGAAAGGTCTGGGGCAACAGTTTAAAGTTTCCCTATTTTCCTCTTTCCCAAAAAGTCACAATATATATTGTCTTAGTATTTGTGACATGGGACAACATCTATGCCAATGCATCAAACTGGAATATAGTGAAACTGTGATGTATTTATTACAATAAATGTAGGTTGGGTAAATAATTGATTAAGAGAAAAAAGTTCATTATAAATAGTAAATTCTGCCACTGTTGTTAACAAAATTACTCTAAGTCACTTCATTCAAAACCAGTTATGACCAGCCCAGTAAAAGCACCAGAAATTGTCACTTTCATCCCTGCCAGTATCCTGCTGGAAATGTAAGTAGGGGAAAAAAAGAAAAGGTTTAATTAATGTTACCAAAAAAACCCACCCTGCAATTTTCTCTTTTATCTACAGGTAGAGTAGCAATTCATGTTTCTAGGGGAGATTATTTAGAGCAGCTGAAAATTTATTCTCTTGATCAGCGCTTCACTAATCCACCAACAGGAGCCATGTATCATTTTTACAACTGCTGATGCAGCAGACACATTTTGACAAGCAATGGCACCACCAATTTCAGAAATTAAGGCTTTAAAGCTCTGTCTTGCAAAGAGCTCAGTGCTTTTTGCTTGGCAATTTTTCAGTTGTTATCCCTAATCAAAAAATCATAAATGAGGGAAAACTACCCATGGCATACAGAAATGAGCATCATTTCCAACCTCATGTGAAGAGGTGAATGATACAAGTCCTATCCCCACAGGCAGGGGATTCATATTAATACTCTTGGGCTGCTACAAAAGGAGCCTGTACCAAATACGCTATCAAGCCTATACAAACCAGTCTGCTACATAATCCTAGAAGGCTTTCTGTGCTTAAATTCACCTTGAATTTCCACAAAGTAAAACTGAGTAGTTAAAAACCCCAATAAACCAACGTGTTAAAGCAGAGAGAAGAACGTGGTGCTAAGTCAATCAAGCCATGTTATGATGTAAGGTCATAGTTTCAAAGCACCTGCTAATGGAAAGAAGCGGAAAAGGACTCATTCAGCCGTCCCTCCCTCACACACCTTAGGGTCACCTCATTACACTTGCCACTGATGAAAACCACAGGAGATATTAGGTCAAAAGCTAAAACACAATACACATTAAACCATTCTAACTTTTCAGGTCACTAAGTAAGAGGATGGAGACATGACAGGCAGCAATACTGCTTAAAGAAAAAGCAAAAGGCAAATTGTGTTCCCTTCCATCTTTCTTCTAGCAATAAAATACTGTAACACATTCCACTAAAACAGCATAGTTAAAAACCAAAATTAGCTGCTCCAACAGAGCAAGATTTACCTGATGGAATACAGGCTCTTTCAAATTTAAGTAAACCTGGAAAGTGTAAAAAAGAGAAATTATTTGCAACACAGAACCATCATAACATTATTCATCTAAATATTGCCAAGACGAGTTCTGTTAGAATCAAGCCATGAGTGACTATCCATGCACCATTAAAGCTGATTAAAACATTTGAAGTTTCCTCTGACAAAACCGGAGGTTTTGACTGTGAAATTATTTTAAATTAGGAAGCACAAATAGAGACATTAACATCTACCATTACGCTTCTCATTTAATAGACTAGCAACACATACAAAAACAATTAAGGTGCTGAAATTACCAGATGTTCTAGACATGCACTGCAAGAAGAAAACATACTCAACTTTGACTTCCTATTATTAATGTTTTTGACCATAATTTAACATTTCGATTCATTTTACAAAAAGCTAGTAGTTCTTCCTATTCTTAATGCTGTTCATTTAATTTATGCCCTTGAAGAGGGAAGGGCACTAGAACTTAGGCACAACATGCCACGAGTTTTAAAAATTTTAAGAGAAACAGAAGAGAACAGGCAAGTATTTTGACAGCTGAAGGTGACTTATAATAATACTTAGAATTTTTAAGGAATAGATATCAATAAAAATTACAAAGGAAATTCCATCTGTGGTTGACAGCCAGCACAAAACTAAATTTATTCATAAAGGAAGAACACTGCATGCAGAAAGGGAGTCAAGTTAGCTGTGACACAAAAAAATTAGAAGCACTTTAACTAACAGCTAAGTTCTTTTCTTATTCTGCCTATTTTAAAACACCAGTCAGTATCCTGGACTGGGTACCACAGTCCACCTTTTTTGCAGTTTGTCAAACAGGACTATTCTTATTTCTATAGATGAATTAAAGTGAGAGAAGGTGAGGAATACAGCTTGTCCAAGGTCTCAAAACAAGTTAATGGTGACTGTTTTTCTCACATTCCTATTCTAGCAACTGCATTGTTGCTTTTCTTCTTCATTTATTCTATACAGTGGTTTAGATAGAAAGTTTTCAGGTTTCTCTGGCCAGCAACATAATTTTCCCAACAAAAGAATAATTTGTCTTTCTTGACTGAAAGTGACAGAGATTTAGTATTGCCTCTATAACATTCCTTCACTGGCAGAAAAAGAGCCAATCTACAGGTAAAAACGCCATATTAGAAAAAGTTACTTACTATGCTGACTACAAAGCTGTATGTTATTAACAAGAAAAGCAGTGGATAATTGACTGTATTCTTGTACTTGAAACATTCATACCTGGAAGAGAACATAAAGGAGAGAGAGAACATTCATCACTTAACTTTTAAAGGATGCCATTTCCAAGGTATATACTATTACAAAATTTGTGAGAAAATTGATCCAAATGAGTCTTAGGTCCTTCAAGAAATTGTAACTCCTCCAATAAAGATCCATTATTGTAATAGGAAAAATTCATACTTTCACCAATAAATGTTTTTAAAAAAATCTAGTGCAAAAAACCCCAACACCAATAAGCTCAAGCATATGCAAAAAAGTAACCCACTCTAAGAAAAGAGCTTGTGAAGCAGAAGTGTTTTCAGAAGGTGATTACAGGGTGATAACTGATGGCAAATTAGAAATTAGTTTAAAATGCAATACAGCTGTCAAAAAACATTACATCTGTGAGCTGACAGCAGTGGAGGAAAAGGACTGCCTTACAAAACAGCGAACTCAGATTTGTTAAAATGTAGATTGTTTACAGCTTCACTACAGTCACAGTACAGTAAATTTGCTAGACTGGGGACTGGTAGAAGTGGAAGGTAAAACCACCTGACTGCTCCCAGTGTGTAAAACAACCAATTAAAATTACCTTCACAATCTCTACACTACAACTCAGCCTCAGTTGTGATGGAAATACACACACRTTCCAGGCTGTATCTCCATCAGAAAAAAAGGTCCAAAAAAACCCAACAAAAATGAACTTTGAGAACCTCATCATCATTGGGGCTGGAGGAAGTAGTCTATATAACATCAAGTTACACTTGTTAGTTTATTTGTTTATAAACTTTGAGAAACAGACACCATCATGAATGGATAAAAGGAGACAAAATAAAAACATCTCTGGGAAAAAAAATCTAAAGGCAGCACAATGTGCTACACTGTAAAATGGCTTGCTGAAGTAATTACACAGCTTGAGAGTCAGCAGGACTGAATGACATATAAGGGAACATCCTGTGCCCAACCACCTGCAACCTACCTTCAAGAAAACCAAACCAATTATTAAAGGCCTCCTAAACGACACATTAGCTCACTCTTTTGAGCATTTTAATTGCTACCAAACATATCTTATTAGAGCTATAAATGCAGCAACAGACTTCAGTGCTTTTGAAGATAATATAGTAACCACTGCATAAAAAAAAAAAATCTCACAGATTTTTATAGCAACTTCTCATCCTTTTTTTCCAATCGCATTCAAATCAGACAAAACAAATGCAAAGGCAATTTCAAGGAGATAGGGAACTGCAATGGAAATATTTCTGATAAAAGAGGCATTATGATTCTGGTCCTGAGTTTGTACAAATCACATTAATGTATGAGTCACAAACTGAGGGCAATTTCCACAGATAGAGGTTTAGTCCTAAAGCATCCCATCTCCATTGCAAGCTATGGGTAATCTTCACCAAAGACATCACAATTTTCAACAGCTGAATATCTGATATGTTCAAAAGCAAAAAGACTTCTTTTTTCTCTTTTTGTCTGCAACAAGCTGATTTATCATTTGGATTTGCCAAGTGACACAACAAATCATGTTAAATCCAGACCTTGCAGCAACAGGCAAGAAAAAGCCAACTTAGGGTATCTTTACAGCCTTCAAATGCTACATTGCTCCCAAAATTAAACAGGAGAAAACATCCTGGCATTGCATTAAGCTGTTCCAAGAGTAACGCATCCATGCATCATGCATGTTCCAAGACAGTTTCCACAAAATATGCATTCCACTCCTCATAAAATCTTTTCTCTCTAATTTTCCAGATGAGTGGAAAGCAGGTTTAGCCAGAAATTTGTTTGGAGTCAGACTACATCATAGAAATCCTGCTTCAGTAAATTACAATGTTGCTAGTTTTGTAGGTATTACTGAAGTTGATTTTATTACGTCTGCTGTTTTTATACCAAGTAGCACTGAGCTCTGATTGTGTACACGAAGTCTTTAACGAGAGGGTTTTTCCCCTACTAAAAAAAAACACTGGTAAAATATATCTAAATTAGCAAAACCTAAGACTAAAGCCACCCTGGTACTCTACTGCCATAATGCTGTGCAAAAACAGATCTCACTGAAAGCAGTAGAAGCTTCCTCTCACTATACACTAAATTTGGCTTCAGAGGCTCTACGTTTCAAAAGTTAACATTTCATAAATATTCAATAAAAAAATGAACAAATACTTACAGGCAGTAGACAAACACACAACAACTGTATATCATTGGCAGTTCATCCAACAGCTATAAAAAGCAAAGACATAAAACCATGAAAGCTACTTTTAACTCACAAGCTTGTCTAAGTTAATTAAGGAGAGGCAAGTCTGAAGTAAACAGGAGATTTTAAGTCATTTGGCTATCCATCTCCTTGACATCTCTCTAATACGTAGCAGTGTCAAACCGTGTTCAACTACCAAAAGCTGCTGCATTAATAAGCTTATTGCACTGAATCTTTGGACTATTGCACTTCACAAACACCCACGCCTTCAAAGAATCTCAACGTTTGTGCTGTTCATACCTCTTAAAATATTTGTAAGAATTAGTTCTGTAAAGTCAGGCTGAAGAAGACCATCCCATCTATAGCCTTACAGTCAGTAGCATCTTCTTACTTGACAGAGAAACTGAAACAATTTTTTTTCATAGCATAAAATACAACTTTAGCCTATTAGGATGGGCAGTGTGTTTGCATGTTTACTTCTTAATTTCAGAAATTTCTTACATTGCTTTAATTCAGAGACAGGGATTTTTTTTTTGTTTGATATGGGGGTTCTTGTGGGCTGTTTTGTTGGGTTTTCCTCTCCCAAATTATGACTGCCTATAATGTTTTATTGTCTTAAATAATTTTTTACTTAGGGAGAAGACTGGTGTGTTACAGCTGAAACAGTTATTTCTCCAGGAACCTGCCTCCTTAATAGAATGGAATTAAAATAGTAATCACAAGAGAGCTGATTTCTCAATGGCAGGTACACTCAAAATTGCCATTTATCATTGGAAGGAAAAAGAATTATAGCATCATTTTCCTTGTAAAATTTCTCATCAAAGAACTGTCATGAATTTCTGCTTATAAATATACAGTTAAACTTACCTTCTCTTATGAAAGACTGAAGATCATGAAAAAGTATACAAATGGATCAATGAAGATCCACAGCCTCTGATTTCTAATATGTTCAGCAAATATTAATATTTAGGCCTTTTAGAACTTATAGAGCTTGACTTTTAAGAAAAACAAGAAGTAGAAGCAAAGAAGATTTTGACCTTTTTCCATCATCACTCAAAGTTCTTGATAGCCATGCCTGTACAGAAATTGCTGTCCTACTACTGGTCCAGGGTACCTAAGAACTTCATAACCACGTTATTCTGAATAATGAGACACATTAAGAGCAGTAAGCAGCTTACTCAAACCCTTTTATAAAGCCAGCCTGCTTCTGCTCGGTTTGGGATAATTTTTCTAAATGCACAGTCAAAAACTTCATTTTAGCTTTGAAATTTCATATTGAAAGAAAAAGAAAACGGAGAGAGATGCATTATCTTGAGCGTGAA
Organism: Amblyornis subalaris; assembly: GCA_018881555.1. Taxonomy (NCBI): domain Eukaryota; kingdom Metazoa; phylum Chordata; class Aves; order Passeriformes; family Ptilonorhynchidae; genus Amblyornis; species Amblyornis subalaris. The sequence goes on from JACAXG010000022.1 coordinate 7,750,555, forward strand.
ATATGAGCTTGTTGTGATTTTGGTCACAGAAAGTTCAGGAAACGTTTCATCACAGTGCTAAACAGCTCTGCTGACCAGCTGCCACTGATAGGGCAGATGTTGCTTCTTCACCCACACTCCCACTGCTTCTCTCCAGCAAGGTGATCAGACTGGTCTGACCCACGGTGAGCCAGGTCCAAGGGCTGAGCCAGCATGCAACCAACCTTGCAGAACAAGGTTTAAATCCCAGTACCTGTGCATTGCAGGGTCAGGGACCACAACAGCTAGCACAAAGACAGTATCAGGAACATTGACAGCTGTTGAAGCTAACAGGCATGTTAGTGGCACCTTGCCATCACATTACGTTATCTCTGCTGTGATGCCTTAGAAAGGAAAAAATAGAAGCAATAGTTGAATTCAGCTTTATAGTTTTACAAACTCAGTGATGTGCTTTTCCAATTCTGATAGGAATTAGCTACAGGATTAATTCACGTGGCTGTTAAAGAGTGTGAGTCATTTAACACTTCATAAAAGAAAAAGGCGGGGGAAGAACAAAAAATAATAATATAAAAAAATTTTTCAGATTTGGACAGCTGATGACACTCTTAAATTCATATGCTCGCAGCATCTCAGGGGATATTACAGTAGCAACAAAGAGCCTCTCAAAAGATCTTTGCTAGAATTTGCACGCAGAAGACAATGGCTTCTGTATCCAGAGGAATTAATGCTTCTAGAACTACTGTCAAAGGCATGTCTGGACAAAGAAGAACTATGGAAAGAAGGGAACTCGGTGAGCTGAATTCACTGGCTAAATAAGCATTTTGGATTCCTGAGGAATGCACAATCAAGCAGATTCTCATAAAAATAACAGAAAAAGGGGTGATCACTTCAGAAGTATTCTAAACATCTGCTTTCAAGAACAGAAGCTTTCACATTTTTCTTAATTAAGCAAACTGAATTGACCGTTCACAGTATTAAGACTGTAAAGCAAATGAAAAAAAAAATCCCTTTGAATAGCTATTAATGCTGATTTTTAATCATAACAAGAGATAAAGAGAATGAGAAAAGTTTATTTACTTGTTGAACTGTTTCCTCCACGGTGATCTGTAAGCTAGCAATTGTAATAACTATGGGCCACTTGTGGATTTCACTTGGCTGCCAAAATAAACGTACTTTCTCTGCCTCACACGAAGCCTTTTACATCAGTCGACAAGATGATGCAAGACACTCCTGCTTCCCTCTCATCTGCTTCTGCCCCCACTTTCCTAACCACAGTTCATAGGCCCCTTAGTTATTCTGATGCAACACCAGAACTACAAGGCAAGTAGCAACAAAGCGACTTGGATTAAAATATAGCCTCTACACACACACAGAAAAATCCCAGAAAGAACCAAAAAAAACCTCACCCAAAACAAAACAAGCAAACAAAAAACCAGAACACCAACCCCCCTCCCGCCCAAGAAGGTTGTACGTCTGGATCATTTAATGATCGTGGTTGCAGGGTATCCTTGCTCATCTCTGCATCAGTGTAAGAAAGAGGATTTTAAATACTGGCCATGTCAGGAATAAGCAGCTGAGGGACATATGAAAAAGGTGGAAATTCAAGAAACTTTCACCAGTGAAGCGAATATAGGTAAATCACACCTTATTTTGGGAGGGAGTGGTGAAATGGCTTTACAAACCACCTTTTTCATGCTAAGAAAAGCACCAAATTGATGCTACATGGTAGCCACGGTATGCTCTGTGGAAGTTGACAGTCTCCACCACATGCCAGAGGTACAAACCAGAGCATTATGGAAGCAATCATCAAACAATTAGCAATATGTAGGTCCCACTGTGATCAGCAGAAATCCAGGACTCAACTCAGCTGCCACAGCATAGTTGTCTAATGCCACCTGAGATGCTCTGTCCCCTCCAACACACCCATCCAAGACTGGCAGATGTGACAGGAGTCTAAGAAGCCTGCACCTCTGTGGGATGGAAGCTGGAGGCCTGATAGAACATGGTCTAAAATAACACTCTACTAAGCATCTCTACTTAGACAAATTAATCCTTTTTTGAGTGAAAACTGCCAATGGAGTCCAGAGAATGATTTAGCCCAGCTGACTGCCTCTCTCCATTCCACTGACTTAACTCTTTTTCCATTGACTGTGGTGGGAGTACAGACTTCCAGCACAGACTTTTAAATGTAGTTTTCTTAATTTTGAACTGAACTCCACTTCACCCTGACTTGAATTCAAAGATGAATTTCCTTAATCTTTGCAGACCTAAAAGAGGACAACAGGAAGGACTTCTTGTGTCCCTTCAAAAAACAGGAAATACCAGGACTAAATCCCTATGCCCTGTGATTTGTTACAGAATCTACTTGAAAGTAAGAGAGAGAAGATGACTCAACTATTGCTAGTTAGAAGATACTGATTTTAGTATTAATGTTACAGGTACATCTAGATAAATAGAAAACATAATAGAAGCATAAAGATGAAAAAAGATACAATAAATAGCAATAACTCTAGTCTATACTACTTGCTATTAAGCCATAGCTGTAGGAATTTTAAAACATCTTGTGTAAAAAGATAACCCAAATGATTTCCCAAAGGATAAAGTGTCCTCTACCAACATAAGCAATTGATTATAGCTCTTATTTTAAATGAAAGTATATATTTCYGTATATAACCAGTGGAAAGTATGTATTGAAAAAAGACCTGCATTACTGCCTTGCTGAGAGCAGGAGTCACGTACAATGATACTTAAGGTAGATTAACTCATTTTATACAAGTTTCATCTAGCCAGGAAATGGCAATGACTGTACAGCGAGATACACACAGAAAATGATTCACAGCTACTTATCAGTACTCACCTGCATTTCATACTTCAGGGTCATGTGGAAGCACCACGATCCCAATCCCACAGCTGAAAATAAATCAAAACCATCGTCAACATAAAAGTCTACATGCAAAACTTTCAGGTACATTAACTTAAATGCATGAACTTAACAGTGAAAAAGAAATTAGAACATCAGCATTCCACTGCAGGGACAAGCCCTCAATTTTCCACAGCCTTCTACTTTATACATTAGTCACCAGTGATGTCCCTGAGTTTATGGGGTTTTGGGTGTGAGTGTCCTCTTTACCTCCTCTCAATACTGGTCTAATCTCAAAGAGGATAAGAGCAGAGGGAACTCAGAAAGAATGGAATATTATACATCAATTTATCTTTTTCCTTTTATTTTTTTTAAAGTAAATTAAGATTTCTCTGGTCCAATCCTTCTATAAGGCAAAGCATCATTCCATAACTAGTACTCCTGGATGCCTCCCAATATTTCTGCTTATTGTTCAGTTTTAAAACATATCTTTTACAAAAACCTCTTTGTTGTCTCCACAAAACATGGTGCTAATAACACCAAGGTCTCATGTTTGAACCCCACAGGGGCCATTCATTTAAGAACTGGACTCGATGATTCTTTTGGGTCCCTTCAAACTCAGACTATTCTGTGATTCAAAAGTAGAAGTGAATTGCTACTAGAACTCAGAACTAGACATTCACAGAAAACAAACCAACCCCACATATTATAGATTTGTTTTGTGAAATGAGACCACCATTCCTGGGCCTTCTACAGAGAAAGATGAGCTTCTAAGAAATGATTTATATTTATTTGAAATACTTTCTTTACACATTCTGAATTTACTTCTGAAATTACTTTATGAGACACATGCTTTGCATACACAGTTTTTTCAGTCAGGCATGAATAATGCTTCTTGGAAGTTAGATTTCACTGTTTAGAGCAAAGCTGATACAGTATTTAATGCATCATTCATTACTTTGAAATATTATCAGTAAAACACTCTCATTAAGCACCAGCTCATTTTTATTTTGCAAGAATGAGTACAGTAACGTGATGTCTTGTTTTCCTTCAAGTAATGATGTTTTACCTCAGACTCTAGTTTTAGAGAAAGCCAAGTAATTTGCACTCAAGCCTTGATCACTGAATAGTGCTRCCATGTTTTGCTGCAAGAGCATCACCTTGTCTACACACACCAGCCACATTTCACTGATGCAGAAACAAGAATTCTACCTCTGTGCACTCTGTAAAGGATTCCCAAGACAGTCAAGAGACATGTCTGGAGATGCTTTTTAGATGCTATTAGACTAGAACTGTGCTATTACACATACTCAATGAAATTAAATATCTAAGCATGTAACTTTATTGAAACATGAAACTGTAATACAGCAACATTTCAAAATGTATTACCAAACACTGCAATGTCATTAATTCTCTGGGAAAATTAAGCACAGCTCCCTACCAGAACATAAACAACCATATGCACTTCTGTAAACTCTGATTACATTGTTTTGCTTCTGAAAAATCTTTCCAAACAATAAGCAACAACTGCTTTCACCTTCACTGAGATTCTAATGAGAAATTCTCATAGCCRTTTTTCTATGTATACAGAATATATGACAACAATTGTTCATTCTGGGAAAAAAACAACATTAAGATCATCATTAAACCAGTATCATCCATTATTCTGGCTGTCACAGAATACAAACTCTTGCAATTTGTAATAAATGTAATTTTCAAACATGGGCAAAATCATTGCATAAGAAATTTTAACAGATTTTAAATTAACAAAATATGTTGTTGGGTTGGGGTTTTCTTGTTTGTTTTTGTTAATGTTATTTGGGTTAACAAATCTCAACAATCAGCTACCGAACTCCTTCCCTTCCTCCYATATGATTAGAAGCTGTTATTTCTAGATTAATTTTTCCTTTCCAGTCTTTGAAAAAATCAAGAATGCTGCAGACATAAGTGTTTCAGGTCATTAATCCCACGACTACAATTAATTTCTAAAATGAATAAAACCCCTCTTGCTTCTGTGTAATAATCACACTTGGAGTTCCTCTGATTATGAAATTTTGCTCTGCATTGCAGAACAATGTTTTATTTATATTATGTAGCAATAAAATAGGTATCTGAAACATGACAAGCTTACAGGGACTGATCATATGGTTCAGGCTGCAGACATTTCTAAGAAATATTTACTTCACAAAAACCATGCATGCAATGAGACATTCTGCCAGCTTTGTACTTTTCAAAATGTGAGTGATCACGAAGACTGCAATGACACAAGTTTTCAAGAGAAACAACTTTCCCATACAGCCACTGACACGTTGAACAATAAATTTGCTCCTTACCCCGTAAGCAAAGGTTACAGTGTTCATATTTTAGGTGTCTCCTTTTGCAAAGGAGCTTAACTCACTAAAAGCTGCATATTGGTTGGCAAATATTTCCAACCAAATGGCTTCAGTGCACCTGAAGCACTACATGCCATTTCCTCTCTAACTACCGTAACTCACCTTTCAAAGACACTACAAGTGACGTGACATTTCTACATCAATGAACCTCCCAAATTACTAGGGATGTATATAAATTATATATTAAGCACAGAACACACATTAAGTCACAATATTATGAGATCAAAATTGCACTTAAGACTACAAATGCGAAGTCAAGGTAGCTGCTATATGTAGACTAACAGGGTCTTTTTCTGTCCTGCAGCAAACAATATCTGGTTACTGCCAGTGGAAAAAACAGTGGTGTTAATGATGATGTAAAAGCAATGCATCTGCAAACTTTACTTCATACATAGTTATTTCCCTGTCAAGAAACTTAAAGACAATACCCATACTAGAAATATTCTAACATTATACAAAAGATCCAGCTCTATATATGAACCGTACAAACCTTCAGGATTTGAATCCTAAAAGGATTTTTTTCAATAGTTTTAGGAAGCACCAAAAGCATCACATAAGCAATGATAAATTCAGTTCAATATAACTATCCATCGGCATTCAAAATTCTCATCGTAAGCCTAAATCCTTTACAGAAAAAGCAGTTTATTAGGATTTCATAGAAATGGTTTGAATTCAAACTGTGCAGGCACTGCATGAAAATATCCTGAAGGAAGGCAGCTCCAGATGCAAGCACCTTTATTTAGGCATCTACACATGAACTAAGTGTCCAAGCTTCCACTAAGAGAATGGCATTATTAAGAGCAATTCAGCTGGTCAAACAGGTATTTTAAATAAGTCTAATCATTCTCCTGGCTTTACTGACTGCAATGGTAGACAGAACCCTCTGCACAGACATACACATATTTTCAGGTGTTTAAATTTGGAGCTGAATTTCATTTTTTTTAATAATGGTAGAACTGAATCAAAGATAACATACTGCATCATAAACAGTTAAAGAACGAAACAAGATGAAAAAGTAGAATTAAATTAACTAATTTTAATGAATTATTTTGTTTAGTAATGGTTTCCCTTCACAGCATAAGAGACAGGGGAGTCCCTGGTTACTCCGAGAGTTCAGCTTTACACATAAACTCCAGCGTGGCTGGTACTATTCCCAGACACTATAATACAACTGTCTGCACTAGTGAGTTTTTAGAACAGTCTGTGGTATGAATCTGGCCTGTTCCAATGAGCACTTTCCCCAGGCAGCTTCCAGGCACACCCCAGCAGCCAGAAGAGCCCGGGGCTCATGCTCAGCAGGGAATTCGTATGCGGTCACCTCGTTTTGGAGGCTAAGATGAACAGACATGGGCTGTTTCACACTGCTTGGCTTCAGCACTCAGGAATGTTCCCAACCACAGCTGATTTACCAACACTGGCAAGGCCCTGGGAGCTTCTCTACAGGTGTTAGGTAAGAGTAAAGGAATTAACTTTGACTGAAGAGGTTCTAACAACCGTTTTCACAGACACAGAGTTTCACTGGAAATTAAGCTTAGTAAGTTGCTTACGAGTTCCTATGGCTATGCCAAATGTACAAAAAATTCTGCACCTTTCTTGTCTTCACTTTGGCACAGCTTGAAGGACTGAGTCCTATTAAACAGGCCAAAGAAATACAAATCAGAACAATCCTTCCAAATTTCAAGTGAAGTATCTAATAAAATACATTACTCCATTGAGTACTTTTTCTTATCTTCTTAGGTCCAGAACAGTTACACCTTTTCTTTATATACACATATAATTTTTGTTTTTTTAAAAATCGAGACCCTTCTAGAATATGAACCATTTCAGAATCACAGTTCCTCAGGATGCATGAAGAACTGACATGTGGTAGAACCTCATACAATACCTCAGCATCATAAGGAACTACTCAAAACCAACTGCTTATTCGTTGAGGTAGTAACAGTCTGATGAGTTGTTCCACCTATTTCAAGTGATGCAACATGCTAATGTAATTGCTTAAGATTATTCTTCATAATTTATAGGTTGATTAAAAGGTTCTCTACACCTTAAAAATCATATCCAGTTCCCAAGGAGTTAATTGACAACATGCACTTTGTGCTGAAAGGCAGCAGAAAAAAGGGCTGAGAACAGTGTGCTGTATCTGAAAGGTCTTGCTGAAAAGTGCAACTCAGTCTTGGCATCAATATGAACAAGAAATTTATCTGAACTATTATTTAGAAATACCCCTTCTTGTCCTGCCAAGATCTTAGCATGTATGTGAAACAAACAGTGTTTCATAATTTAAAATGCATTTGCTTCAAAAAGGAAGTAAATGTCAACCAAAGCAACTGTGGGTATAAAAGTCAAGCACTGAACACGGCATGGTAAAACACAAAGAAACTGACAATCAGCTAAATGTCTGGGAGCATGCAAAAGAAACAGCTGATTTGAATCAAAAGAATGTCTAGAAACAACACTTCTTATGTTCTCAAATGCTAACAGATTTAATTTTAACGTTGGCTTTGACAGCTGTCTTTTAGTATCTTGTAAAATCTCAGTAACTATTCAAAGTTGTTAAAACCTAACTAAAGTGCCCTCCCTTCTACCCCCATCTTCACAGCAGAATTGTTAAAGAATTTCTACTTTGACAAAACAATCCTCAGTTAGAAGCTCTGCTATGTGGTCTTTAATGAAGCATGCTGCCTGAAGTGAAATAACAAATTTATGTTAAATTCACTATCCCTTCCCAGATTAAGTCTATACTTGTTTGTTACAAATCGAATAAACAGAGTGAAACCTGTTAATAAATAAAATTCATGCAATGGAAAGAATTCTCTCTGGTACTTTCTTACAAAAGATATATTTCTATACACTTACTCTGTCTCCAGTATGCTTCTCGTTCAGTCATATGCACAGAAAGAATGCCAATGTTCCTGGCATATTTCAACCGTATTTAAAATTCTTTTTATGTTCTCATTCACTGCTTTTATTCTGTAGTAGAGCAAATGTTAAGAGGTTTGTGATTCCAAATCATCCTGTTCCCGTTTTTCACTGAGAAACTATAAAGTCTTCTACATTCCTTTACATCTTTCAACTGCTATAAAATAGGGTTACGAATACCAAAGCAGAGAGAAAACAGAAGGGAAACACTTTTGGGAGAGACTTTTAATGCTAGGTTCCAACATATGAGATAAAAATCAAGCCATACAAGCATTTATCACTTCAGGCAGGAGTCAAAGCCAACCCAGCCACAGATGAGCAGGGCCTACTGGGAACTCAGGACTGCTTTCTAGCACTGCCATTGAAATACAGGCTGAGCTCCCCTTCATCAACACCACAAAGAGGACAAAACTGAAGTCCATGGTATTTACTGTGATCAAAGACAACTGATTTTTTTTAAACAATTTAAACATTAAATGGGATATAAGAAGTGCCTACTTGGTGTGACAGCCTGACATTCTGGTCAGATACTGGGACTTTGTCCATCATAAAGTGTCACTGACAGAGGTAGCCACAAACCACAGTGAAGACAGTCTCAAACGGAGTTTTAATTTCAGGGTTTGTGGGTTTTTTTTTAGTTTAAAAAGAATGGCAGTATAGGATACTTTGATTCAAGAACACCTGAAGTCAGCTTCAGCAAACACACACCATTTCTTTCCATGTCTTTTTAAAAGTAAACCCTGACCTTTAAGAATTCTGTTTCATACTCAAAACCATAGAAAGCCTACAAATGGCTAATTAGAAAGTGTTCAGACAATATGCAAAGTAGTGCATTGTTGCTGCCTATCTTTCACAGAGATCAGCAAAGCTGATATAACTGAAAACTCATGAAGTTGTGCCTCGTATATGTTACAGTTTAGCTGCATCAAGGACACATTTAGCATACGGATATGTGGTTTTCAACAACGTCTGCCTAAATACATAATATGCCAATTTTAAAAGTAACGTTTACCAATCCCTTACCACTCCAAAGACTGGGAAAGATCTCCACAGAGATAGGAGCTGTAGCAAACACAGAAATCCTGTGAAACAGATATTCTGTGAAATTTAGTTTGAGACCCAGCTGCCAAATCTGAACSATCTTCAATAATCTTTTCTCATAAGGAACATGACTTCTAGTTGCACTATGTCGAAGGAAGTTGGATCTCTCCTGAATTTTGCTATTTTATCAAAAACAGATTTCCCTTGAGTTGATCTAAACAAGAATATCACATTCTTCCATCCTTGCAAAACTTCCCAGACACCATGGCAGTTAGGCTGCTGGCCGATATATGCCAAAGAGGAACTGAAAACAAATTCAAAGTCATGAAAGCATGTCTTTCCAGCACCCTGAATATCTTGGCCACTACTTATATTACCGTTCCGTACAAATGTCACAAAAATATTAATATAGTGTGAAACTGTTTATAAGTACAACACACAAGACACTTTCTGTAAACCATCAGAAAAGGACAGAGCAAGATAAGATGCACTGAGCAGGAGGTAAAGCCAGAAAAGGATCACTTTAAAATCTGATCAAGTTATTTAGTGAATTCCAACTTCATGTCCTTCCAACAAATATAAATTTTCTGTAAACAGTAACAAGTATAACAAACTGAGGTCCACTTTTCACACACATAGTATTTGGATTTAACTATTTGGTTTGTTAATATTTAGATATATTGTTTATTGCATATCTGAGCTCTCTTTATAATGAAAGAGCAAATTAAGCTTTACACATACCTGTAAGACACAAATATGCAGCTAAATATCGTTTTTCAAGGCCATCTTTATAGGTCTGAATCGCACCAAAGATTGGAGGTAGAATGAAAATCAGGTTACTCACTGTGTTCCCTGTAGGACAGAAGCACAAAGCAGGGATTTACAATTGGGTACTACGCACTTTAACTAAATTTAATGAAATACAATTACATTCACACATCCAGAAAGCTACTCAGCAAGACACCACTGCTCCCATCCCTGGTCTGGTGAAAGGTGTCCCCAGACATGGGTTCCAACCCCCCATGGCAAGGGGGTTGGAACTAGATGGTCTTGAAGGTCCCTCCCAACCCAAACCATTCAATGACTCTATCTAAAAATTCTATGCAATGCAAAGAAATGACACTTGACATAGACCTGAGAAAGCAAGAGAAGCCAACAGCCCAGCTCACATACACCAGCAGACAATCTGATTTAGATGTGAGGGTTTTTTCAAACTGTGCTGGCCTAAGCAAAAGTACAATGAAATCCTGCAAAGTTTAATTAAAAAAAAAGGAAACGGTACATCTCTCAGCAGCAGGGATGCAGATTCAGCTTTTTAGCTTAACCACAAATCATAATTTTGAGAATAAAGGTTATGTTATGGGAATTAAATGCCATGCATTTTGGGAAAATGAGCAAATCTGTTTTAAAAAGGCTTAWATAAAATAAACCGCACACTTTCACACACCATCAGTTAAATATATATAAAACTGAAACTTTACTTTCCAAATATCCCAATGAAATATACAATTTATGAGGCTATGGAGACACCAAAAATCCCCTATTTCTGTCTTTTTTATTCAGCAGAAAATCCCAGAAGAATTTCGCATTCTAAAACAAAGAACAAGAGTGAGCTGGTCCTGTCTGAATCACATCTCTAATTCAAGCAGCTATTTTTCGGGAGTTCTACTTGCCAAGATCCATCCTAAAGAAAAGCAAAAACTACCAAACCATGTTCATATAACCCTACGGTATTGCAGCACCTCTGAAAACAAAAATTCATACTTCACAGTTTTAGAGAAAATTCAGACGAAGATGGAAAAAAGGTTATTTCAGAACACATGTAGCAGAAGTTTACCTAGTTACACTTAACAACCTAGCTCTTCTAAATTCTCACGAAGTAGATACAAATCTCACTTTGAGACAGTCTTCTCAAGCAGATGAAAATCGCATCTGATTTTTATCAGGACTTCTTTAAATCACTTCCGTATTGATTTAACATCATATCCTGCCCAACCATGAATTTCACCAAGTTATAACAGGCAAATCAGAGATGTGCCAGATATCTCACTTTCTAGTCAGTTCCGTAGTAAGTTCCCCCACGTAAAAGAAGTCCAGCCGAAATAAAAAAAAGGTTCTGCAAAGATATACAAGCTGATACCAACATAAAAGGTTTTTCACGTTTAAATTCTTTGGGGAATCATCACCCCTTTACCACATTCTCACGGTGTTGCAATGGGTAGTGATTCACTTTCAGCAAAGGCCAAGTTTTTTAAGAAATTCACTAAAACTCTGTTGTGGGACACATTGACCGTTACCATGTCATCCTATAAATCATGCAAAGATGTCATTGAGCCTTGAAAAGTAGAATGAAGGTTACATAGTCTGGATAGTGAACCTTCTGCTTACTAAAGCAGTCCTCAACTATGCCCATTTTCAGGAGAAGTTAGAGGACATTATATAAATGTCACTGCTCAAGGTCACTTAGTTATGAAACTGTCAAAAACCTGGCAAAAATTCAAATATGAAAATGCCAAACAAAAGAAATACCATGATGTTTATCCGCAATTGGGAACGCACGTGACTGTAGAAGAGAGTTGCAGTAGGATAACAAACTTCAGATGGACGTCAGAATGCAAAAAACAGATTCTTCTGTAGGAAAGGGAAGGGAAGGTTTCAACACTTCCTGCAAAGCTATAATTATGTTAAATTATTAAAAATTTACGAGCATTTAATCTGGGACCATCTTGCTGAGAGAGGAAATACCATAGACCTAATCTAGCTGTACATTCCTGCCACTCCTTCTCTGCACTTTTTGGCCCATATTATTCAGAACATTTGCAGCATGGATTAGGCAAGCCTATCTGCAAACATACTTATTGAAAGTTGTGGACATTTTTTTTAAAGGGGAAATGGGGGCAGGGGAACAATTAAGTCCTCTGGCATGCTGCTAGCAAAATTACTCCTTTCCAGAACAAAAACTGCGAGGCCTCTTGCAAACTCAAGGTCCCTAGGAATGCATATTTCGTAAAAGTCTAGCTAGTCTTTACAGGATTATCCTTACACAGAATAGCTTATAAATTCATTAAAAGGGATTTTTACTAATTCCATCAAAAAATGGCGGTGGGATATGCAGAGATTAGCAAAGAATACCAAGAAAGAAAAAGGTGACACAAGTGCAGACCCATAACTCTAAAGTTAATTAACAAACAAGGAAGTGAAACAAGCTTTGAAGGAAATAGATATGGAAGTTGAAAATGGGAAAATAGTTCAAACTGTCATAAAAAATCTAATCTTTTTTCACTAAATTTCCCTTTTTTTTAAATAGGGGGGAACATAAAGCAGCAGAACTCCCCGGGAAAACCAGAGATTAGAGAAATTGCAACTAAGGCACAAGGCAGAAGATACGGAAAATAATTAAGGAAGAGATTATTAGTTATGTCTATAAGAAATAGAGTAGATCAGAAATTTGATGAATGCACACGGATGGACCCGGGCTTAACTCTGTACAGCATTCTTACATTTCAGTACTGGATTCCTTCAATACTGGTCCTGGGAGTGACCTAATTTTTATTTAGTGACCAAAGATTGCTTCTCAGCATTTTGTCTTCAAATGTCCATCAATAGAAAGGAAAATCACATTATCTGAGGGAGAAATTAATGAATTTGCAGACTGAAATGACACGAACAGGATTAAATATGATGGCCAAGAACACACCTTTCAACGTGAGTATGAATCCTTGTTCCACATGTAGGATTAATTTATTTGAAGAGGCAGAAAAGTGAATTTAGACTGTATGGTAACTGACCATAAACCATCACTGTAGGCACCAAACCTGCCAAATTTATTTCCACTAGAGGCACGGAGAATAGGGATGTCTTCATGCAAGTCAATAGTAGCATATACTGTTCTCTAGTTATCAACAAAAGAAAAGGCACATCAGGTGCAGAGAAGCACCACCCAGATGGGAGTGATGAATGGGAGCCTACAATTTCAGAAGGGACAAGAATTGCTCAGTTCAGCTCACTGAACAAAACAACAGCTGGTGGAATAAAACTGTGCTCTGTAAAGAAATCGTGGGTCAAGGCCAAAGACAAGAGGGAGCTGTTTGAACTGATGGATAATACTGACAAAGACTAAAGAGATATAAACTAACCCTAAATAAATGCAGGCTGGAATAAAGTGGAAAGCTTCCCATTAAAGAGGAAATGTTTACAAGTGCTTCCCAACAGAAATGAGCAGCATGATGGACCTGCTTTCAGGGTGGAGCTCAGTAAGCCCAACAACGATGTAATAGCCTATCACAGTACTACACCAGACCATGTCCACAAAGATTATACATGGTACTAGGTGCAGGGCTAAATTAATGTCTAATCAGGATAAATGCAGACTGTGTGACTGACCACACAAATTTTCACAAAAGTCTTTCAAGACTGTTTTAATGCAAACCATTGTTTCAAAGTACTGTTTTATTCATTGAGAGAACACCACAGGGTACCAGAACAAAATCAAATTTATGCAAAACATAATTTCAACAAGCTTCTGTCTGTAGGAAAGAGTATGAGTGTTAAACCACATCTGCACCCCGTTCTACAAGTGCAGCAGCAAAACCTGACAAGTCTTTTTATGATGCATGTACATTCACAGTCATCTTCAAGCCCTAAAAAATATGTGTATTATCATAAATGCACACAGATCTGTACAAAGACTGACCTCAAATATAAAGAAAAACAACTTAAGAGAGGAAATTGTACAACAATAAGCTGTATATTGTGCCTGTGTTTGCCTGTAGATATTGACATTGTACAGACAGTTGGGAACTACACAAATTTGAAGTACCTTCCATAAAGTTTCCATTTTTCCAAATAGATAGTTAATTCCACACTAGAAAGTAATTGCTACAATAAATTCAGATGAAGAGTCAAAAGGGAAAAAAAAAGTAAAGTTATAAATAAGTTGTAAAAGAATATGGTCATAAAGGAATAATAAACAGGAGGCAAAAACATCAGGAACAACACCGGAATTTAAAATAAAGATGCTGTTTTCAGTGAGGGAGGAAAAGTGCTTTTATAAGAAAGAAGCAAAAATTACCATGTTCAGCTTTTAGCAAGGTGATCAATGTGATTTACCCTGTGTTAAGAGATGCGTTCTCCCATGTTTGTACACAGGATGACTGCAAGATTTACCAAGCACAAGGATCTCAAATTTTAAAATGTTCTTTCTCTCTCTGTCAAACAAATGAAGATTTCTCACTCTCTTATGGTTTCTACAAGACTCAAAACCGATAGAAATAAATGTCACCCTCAGAGAGCAAAGAAGAAAATCTTTGCAGTTTAAAAAGCTGACTATACAGAAAAAGCTCATTTAAAATCAGGACTAACAAACACAACATTCATTACAAAATCTTACAGTAAGATTTTTCAGCCTCTCCTAAAGGACAACTGCAACTCACTGTGAAACAGGAGAAAAGAAAGTGGCTGCTATTTTCTAAAATAGACACCTATGTTGTAATAGAGTCAAAGCATCCCTTTAAGAAAAACACACAAGCAAACAACAAGGTTTTGAGGCTGAAAACATCCATTTCATTGTCTAGATATCCTGGTGCTCTGCACAGTCAACTTTAGTGTACTTCCTGGATCATGTAGCTTTATCTTTTTCCATCACTGCAGGAAGAAACTAAAAATAATTATAAAAACAAAGCCTGTCAGATGGCATCATGTAGAACTTGACTCATCCTTCTAGCTGCTTTCAGATATCAGGAATTCTGTTTCATGGCTTTTGTTTCTGGAATCATCTCACGCAGATCTGGTGCAAACTACAGCTCATTATTAGAAAGTTTACCAAGTTTAAAGAAATTGCAAAGCAATGCAATTCAGCCACATTTGAGAGCATAACCATCTACCATTAGGTATGCTCTCTTCTAAAGAAAAAGGGTTTTCTTTCTCCTGAAAGGATGTCCATGGATATGAAACCAAAGATGAACACAGAGAGAGAGTAGCAGTGAAAGAAAGGTGAGTCCTGGGGCCCAGCAGCACCAGATGAGGTGAAGCAATGAAAGATAAAAAAGGTATTTGGAAATTAGTTATGAACTGGAGGAGAACGTAGTCTAACAGCTTAAAGACGAGGAATCTAGAGTAGTTCCTTACAAGAACAAGAAATTCATTTAAATCTAATACGGGATTTTTCGCTAAGATCCAAATATTTCATAGCTCACCTACAACAGCATTCAAAGGGTCAACAGAGGAATTAACTTGAATAAAACCCAACAAGTTTCCATACAGTACATCCTATATATTATCAGACAATAATAACCAAGGCAGAGAGAGAGGTTTATATCACTGATTTTTGAAAATAAGAGCATTTCATGATGGTTCAGAAGAACCAACTACATAGAATCATCTGGTTTGACCACTTCAAGCACTGTTTTTGCTCACGGCTTATCACCAGGCGGGCAGAGCAGCAATTAGATTTTCACTTCCACCAGCCAGTTTTAATATCTTCCACTTCAAAGTCTACAACAACTGTACTTTAGAGTTTCAGGAAATGAAAACTCCTRTTTCCATTTGATATTTCAGAAAGACCTCAAGGGGAGAAAACCAAGTCATCCCAATGGGAATTCTGCCAATGTGTAATTACTGGACTCCCTACTTGCTAATGTGCATGAAGGATCAATATAAACTTCCTGTCACTCAGTGAAGTACAACACAGTGTTACTCCAGGCTGGAGCACAAGACCAACACTGACTTAAAAAATAAAGTTATAAAATAAAAATAAAAAATGGGAGTGAGGGACTGTTTATTTTTAAGCTACAAGACCCATTTTCTACCTTGTGTAATTCTCCTTTCCAATTACTAAGCAAGCCTTGATTTTGTTTACTGGGACATTAATTAAAGTTACAACTTCAGCAATTCAGCTCCAACTTGTATTGGACACCACATTTCTAATAACAAAATGGGAAAGATACTGAAGGAAATAAATACTGAAGGAACTACTGAACTATATGAAAGCTTCCTGAAGAACTATAAAAATGAGTATGCATAAATAACAATTCAAATCAATGGATTTTTACCGAGACTACTAGACCTCCCTAGGTATTTAAAATATTATCAGAAATCTATCGAACAAGTTCACACAGATCATAGGAATCATAAAATTAAAAGACAGATAAAACAGCATAGAAAAACGTAATGAAGTACATTACAAAGGAATGCTGCATCAATCTAGCTCTGTATAGATGTTGTCATACTCTCATGAGCAAAACTGCACGGCAAAGAGAGAGGGAGTAGATACAACAACCAGGAGTACTACAAAGGAAAAGAAAGGTCTGAAAAGGAAAGGAACAGCTACCTGAATCTCGTCCAGGCAGAAGCTACAAGAAAGCAACGTGGAATCCAAAAGATTTACATGGGGAAGGACTGAAATCTTATTTGCATTACTGAAGAAGAGTATTCTGATGAGCACTAACAGACCGAAACAAGGAAAAGGGAAGTTTCAGTAGAACACCTAGAAATCAAGCTTATTTGGCAGCAGCAACATCACCCAAAAGAAGCCATGCATCCTGGAAGAGCTTCAAACAGAATGGACAGCACACTGCAAGATACACAAAGAAGACAATCCACTGCGGGTAAAGAAGGGTGGCAGACGAGGCAGGAACACAGGCTCCTTCCCAAGGCCAGCACCAGCACAGATGCATACCACTGGTGTGAGCACACTGCGTTCCAGTCGCACGTGTCTCAGCCCCAGCAGCAGCAGAGCTGCTTCCAGTAAGTCTAAGTGCTGGGACAAGGCCAACAAAACTGAAGGCTACATTGCTGCTGCAGAGTGGTGGCCAACTGGGAGGTTTTAGTGTTTAAAGCCAGCATGCAGGGCAGTGCTTCTTGATCTTCTAGGCTGCTTCTCCCTTGCTGGGCCTTCATTTCTCCAGGATAGGTAAGTGTATGCTTATATACTCCTGAAGAGGTAAACCATGTCAGTGATACATTGGATTTGGAAGGGGCAATGAGGTAATTTCAGAAAAAAAATTAATTATTAACAACACAATTTGATTTTTATTTCCAGTGCACAGTTATAAGTGGTTCCAACATGCTGTGTCAAGTAATACATTATGATTTATGGTTTTACAGACTTTATATTCCAGCTGCAGAATTCATTCCCTTGGCATTCATCACAATAGCTCAGCTAATATTTTTGTAGATGATTTTACTCTGATTACACTATTTCGCATTACCTTTGTGTTCTTCAAAACAATCAAAAGGTAATTAGAAGAGAAAGCTCTCAACACTGCTGACTAACAAAGCACGCACAAGTAAGCTCAGTCCAAACCTGTAAAGTGTGGGTGTATTTTCTTATGCACGAGCCTCTTTGGTATGCACGTCCTACAAAAGCCCTTATTATAAACTGCTTCTGAATTGCCCTAGGTTACAATTAAGCCATCCTTTCCCTCACCCTCATCTGCAAAGTGCTTTGCTACTGTATAGTAAAGACACTTGAAAACTGGAACCTAACAGGAACTAACACTGACCTTGCTTCTTATGTAAATTATACTAAAAATAAATGAGTGAAAGCTAATACTCCACAAATTCACATTTTAAAGCTCCACTTGTTTCTTCGTAAGAAACCGATACCCTTGAAGATACCCTTGCAATTCCAGAAATACAACATTTGTATCTATAATGCAAATTTAAATTTAGATGGTGAAACATTTATTGCTGGGCCAAAGAAATTTTTGCTCTTTCCCCTCAAATCTAAACCACGTTGGTCACCTATTTAGTCTCCTTTACTGCAGGGTCTAAGCAACCCCAGCTTCTGTGTACTTACTCTCAACATCCTTGCAAGAAAAGGATAGGCTGGATGAGGGTGCCCAAGTCACAAAGAAACTCGCACAAAAATGAAGCCAGCACTTTCAAACACCGAAGTGTTCCTCTGGCCACTTGACAATCCTTAGCTGCCACAATAAAAATGAATTAGTTCACCACACCAGGTCTCATAAGTAAAGCTTCAAAGTAGAAAGTACGTCACAGTAAGAGCTGGGTACTTTTCAGAAACAATGTTTTTGTTACCAATTCTCATGTTTAGCATAATGGGGTTCTCCTTCTCCTGGAATTCCTAAAGGCTATCACAAACGAAGAAAGTGTCTAAAGACCCAGAACTTGTATAGATTTTTTTTTTTTGAGGAAGAGTGACTGCTAATTTTTTCAGAGGAATCTGTTTTAAAGCCTTTCATGAGCGAAGTCTGAGATCAGCATGAGCTGGTCTTCCCCAGAAGAGCATCAAAAGGGCAGATTAAAAATGTGGAGGACCAACTGCAACATTTAACAGATAATTAGAAAAGCAATTGCAAAGAAAATACTCCGAGGGGACAGGCCAGAATAAACTACAACACCTAAATAAAAAAGCCATGTTCTTCCCCTTTGAAGCCAATTATCCTGCTGTAGCTCTAACTATGTCTATCACACCTATGCCTGTCACAAGTGCAGGGCATTCTGGAGCATTAATAAGTGGTTTTTGCATTTTGAACATACCATTACACGAAAAATACCAGTATTTAAGATTATAATGACAAAGATTCTACAATCTATTCATGGCCATTTTTTTGAGACTGCAGGAAGCAGCTTGGACGAATATGATAGTTCACACCTTCTTTAGAGGACATTTTATTCTCAATCCAAGATATTCACAATTAACTGGACTACAAGCAATAAACTTGCATTAGAACCAGCCGATATGCCATCCTGTCGTATTTTAATACTGCTTTCCTAGAGTATGGGAAACCACATGGAAAAGAAAGCATAATTTCCCTAATAAACATGAATCTAAGATGATAGCAAGCACACCAATTACTTTGAAGCACACCTGGAAGTATTCTGAAAGTAAAGTAAAAACAGTTGACATAGGCAGATCATTTGAAATACCAATCTAGAAAGCTCACTAAAAGCAAGTGCTTACATCTGGAAAATGCAATCAAAGTCTAAAGAGATTAGGCTGAGATGATGTAAAGTTAGAATATTACATGCAATAAGCTTGTTGCTGAAGGGAAGATTTTGCTTCTTTCCTTGACTGGAAAACCAAATAAAACATATTTTAAATGTTATTTTAAGGCAGGTTGATGATGTCAGACTGGAAGGAAATAACTGAGATGGAGAAGATTACTCTTCAGCCCTTGCTAAAACAAAGCAGTGACCAATACGATGTTACAGAGATCATCCTTTTAATTTTTATCATTCTAAATTCCTTCCAGCCTTTCTTCTGTGTTGGTGTCAACATCCTGGTTTCATGGTCATGAGTGTCTGCACCAACTCCTGTAAGTCTAAGGGTCTGTTCAGAGCAGAAACCACAGCTTTTGGCAGCTGACAGCTTTGAGCTACCAAGTACATCCAGCCCAGCATCTGTCAGTCCTCACTACAAACAGAGATACCTAGGCACAGAAGCTGCAGGTATCAGCCCGGGGGTTCTGGTAGGACTCTTCCAGGCACTGTGCAGTGACACAGGAGAGAGGTGAGCCTTAGGGGAGTCCAATATGCTCACTGGATGGGGAACAGCAGAGAAGAATGTGTGCAGTGCTCCTGTCCAGGTCTTTGTAGCTTATCTTCAAAATCCAAATCCTCTCGCTTGCCTCCCTTTCTTAGTAGCAATATGGATTTCCCCTGGGTGTCCAGAACACTTAAAGCCTCTCCTACTAATGACTCCTGCCATTCTTTTACCCCGCTTGGATGGCAGGAACTTAACCGTGAGATACTACGTGACGAATGCAGAACACATGGGGATAACGTCAGCAACCACAGCCTGATTCAGATATACAGCAACCACTCAAATACTGATTGGTGATATTCCCTCTCTTATCAGCAGTATCAATAAAAAATAATTCCTTCTGCAACAAACTATACTTTTTTTTTCTTTTTTTTTTCCCAGGGCTGCGTTAAATGAAAAATACTAAGGCTACCTGGAACATGTGATGAAAGGCATGTGATTCCAGAAACGACTCGGAGTCATCTTCTTCCCTCCTGAGTACCTAACTTTATCTCTTTTACAGAGGTACTTCCTTCTCTAAAATCTTCATAATGTTTTCCAGTCAATAAACCAACCTCCAGCACGAACTTCCAACAGTATCCAATTAATTCAATAATCCAAGACCCAATGGTTGTCATTCCTAGTCTATAACTTCTAACTTCAACTGTATTCTTTGGTCACTGTCCAATTGTCATTTCAAGATAAGTTTCTTGTTCTTGCTTGAAAAATTGAAAGAAAAAAATTGGCAGTCGTCTATCCATCCACAAACCTTGGCAAAAGCCATTTGTCTGGAGGGAAAATGAAGCTTCTTCTTCACAAAGATAGTAAGATCAAAGTCCATATCTTAAATATCTCACAATCTAAACCAAATAAAGGAAAATATATAAAACATACAGAAGGGTCAAGCTTTAAACACTATCTTTTTGTTATAAATATAAATTAAATTAATACCTACACAGTAACTGTTCATAAGGTAGGTGGTATGAATTATGGCAGAAGTCTGTTTTACTGAATAAGATACAAAATAGTAGAAAACCACATACAAATTAACCATATTCCCAGCACAAATGGTGGCCCAAAGACTGGCAGAGGGAAACTTTCAGAGGAAACACTGGAGACAAATGTAGAAAAAAAAATTAGACAAAAGTCAAGTGGAAATCAGCACGGAAGAGCTTGGAAGGAAGTAGGTTTAAGAAACGGAAATTGCTCTACAATATTTCTCTGCAGCCCAGAATAATGGGGGAAAAAAGGACACGAAAAATTAAATCAGGATGGACTCAAGAGCTTCAGCATTTCAGCACTGTGCTGATGTTACGCACTATGCTGAAGAATGTATTATGAGGAGCCTTGCAGGATTATAAAACTTGGGCCTTGAAAGATTTAACAGCCACCCAAACTCTGAGTGAAAAGCAACTGTGATATCACAGATCACAAAGGCATAGCAGTTTGTTTAAGTGAATGAAAACAACATCTGCTGTATGATTTCACTACCCCAGTGCACTTCTCTGCTGCTTCCCAAAGCATCGACACAATTCAATTCAACCGATTCTTACTACAGACACTGCACTCACCAGCTTGAAAGAGTGGCTCGAAAGTGGCACAAACCTGCAACAATCCTCTGGTTTTTGCTCTGCTACATCTAAAGAAAGCCCTGAACTTCCACACCACTGCAGCTTCCACTAGAGGCAGCTTTATGGAGATGGCATTAAACAGCTATGAACACAAGCGCATTGCCAACCTTTTTTTAAAAATTTGTGTTACTAAATCGAAAAAATAAAAAGTTCTCTGTTTCTCTGCTTTTCCAGGCAGTTTACTCATACACTGGTCAGCATGTTGAGCACAGTTTGTTTTTTCTGCTTATAGTGGTCATTTTCACAACTGTGAAAAGGACTTGGAAAAAAAAGGAAAAGAAAAGATAACGACATCAGTTTTCATTCATGAACAAATATTACCTGGAGCAACTCTGAGTTTATATATTTGTGTTTTTTTTCTKAAGTCTATAATATTTACAATCTAAAAAAAAATAAAGTCTGTATCCTGTGGGAGGAATGCAGGAATATCAGTAGAAACACACCCTGCAGCTCTCCTCCTGAGTGCAACAACCCATAGAGCAGCTTGGCTGCCACTATCTGGGGCCAGCACCAGACCTGGAAGTCTCCGGCAGGAGAGCAGCACTGCAAACTCCCTCCAAGAACAATCAAATCTGTAACGAGAATCACACAAACATGAAAAGGTTTGCTGTGTAAGAAAGGGCAAGTCCTTGTAGACGAAAAATACAGCCACTTTACTTAATGAAATGTGAACTCCACTCTGTGACAACAAAATCAGTTCCTCAGTTCTGTTGGTCATCTTAGTTCCCTGTTGCAGATGCCCCATTTGGTTTCAGAGAAAGCCAGATCTGCAGTTCCTCTTTCTCAAAGACATACAAGTAATTTTTCAGTTATCCCCGGGTTTCCTCATTGTAAGCTTAAAATACCCATTTGAAGGGATCACAATAGCATACTTTCTAGTCAGGAAGCAGGTCTTTGAACAAACAAATGGTCTCGACCAGGGAAGATGAAGAAAAACTGATGAACAAGTGGCAGTTCTAACACAGAAGTACTCTGTCCCAAGATTGAAAGTGTCCAAACTAATTTTAATGCTCAGTGCTCTAAAGGACTTCTTTGAGCTAATACTGCATGTTTCCCAGATGCTGGTTCTTGTCCAAATGAAAATCTGTATCCAACTGGAATTAGCAATGACTAAAAATCCAGCCTACAGAATAGTGGCATCTTGAGCTTCCACTGCCAATAATGAACTCATTAAAGCACTGTATAAATCAAGAGCTTCTAGGGTCATGTCTTATGACCCTGAAGTTCATACCTTGAAATCCAAACAGTTGGAATTCACATAAAATTCACAACATATTCATACAAAACATACAGATGTTCAGCTCACCCCTAACAGCATGTCTTTTCTTAATTCTGCTTGTCTGCTTTCCTGCCTGAAGGACTCCAAATCTTGCCTTCTCAAATGTAAAAGTCAAGTCTCAAACTGAAGTCCTGAACCTGGCCCAGCTGAATCAGCCCCTTGTCCCCTTCTCCAGTTCCGCTGGTTAGAGAGGAAAATCTGAACATTACTTGGACTAGGCTAAGGAAAAATACTCTCCTGTTCACAAAGCCAGCCAGAGATCCTTTAAGAGACACACACTCTGCCCATATAATTTCAGGGTCACTCCAAGGACACTGGATTCAGAAAACATGTCCAAAGGAACCAAGGAATAATGCAGAAGCAAATAAAAGAAAATAAAGCCCCAGGACACAGCTGGGAAACAGACATGCTGCTGAGACACGAATGTCAATTTTGAAATAAAGTTTGGAATTTCCTTCAGGAAAGCTCTGCAATGTGCAGGGCAGGTTGAGTCACCAGTTGGTGGAGAGGCAAAGAACTGAAGAGGAACCTTTTAAGGTTGAGGAAGAGGCACAAAGGGTGCAATCTCTCCACTACGATTGACAGAGAGGACAGAGGACTACTTCTGCCTCCCAAAATCCAGACACACTGAAGCACACACTCTGCCACAGTATGATGGACCTGACTGTAAAGGAGATAATCATCCTGCAGATGCTGACTGTGATGATCACTTAGAAATGTCAGGTTTTCAGTCACTGATCACAGTGCACATGCAGCATATTTCTTCAAGGAGATTAAGTTTTAGAAACAGAAAAAAAAATCAGGGTTAGACACTTCAGGTTTTTGAGCTAGCACAAACACTTCCAAGTATTTTATAATTGCATTTTCAAGTACAGAGAAGAGTCTATGCCCGAAACCTTAAATCTAAACAGTACCCAGCAAAATCATCCTGAGCTTGCCTGTATGGGGATATTCAGATCAATTAATAGTAAATGATTGACACTAAAGCAGTGTTGCTCTGGTTTGTTTTTTATTGTAACCTTCTCCAGAATTTCTCTCTTCCTGACACATTCTTTTCCTCTTTGGAGTACTTCCACAACCACAGAATAACCAAGCACCTTTAATGCATGCAACAGCTCAGCTTCTCCGGTAATGGACAGAAAAATGTCTGTAATTAATGAGGCAGGTGCAAAGAGCCCCACAGCTGGAAGGCAACCTAAGGTAGGTAGCTTTGCCCTGATAACCTCTTTCAAGTGGGTTCCCTTCTAGCATTACTTTTTGATACATATTTTGAATTAAAAGAACTCTTTGCATTTTCCTAACCTTTCATGAGCCGCAAACCTTTCCATGATCCTCCTGAGACAGTCAGAGAAACAGCCAAGTGTGTGAGCACTTGCATGCACTGCAAGATAAAACAACCATATACTGCTGAGCTGTTGGGACTGGAGACAATTCCCAGAATTCCTTTGAACACTTTTGGAGTGATTATTAAATCTTTCTTCTGTTTAAAGAAAATCTTTCCCACTTATCTGTGAAAGGCATCAGCAAATATAGAATATGCATTACATAAACAGCAGTTTCACACACACAAGACACAACAAATCCCAGACTAAAGACATTTTTGCCTGTCAATTATGACAACAGTTTTTAATCTGTGACTAAAAGCTCATTAAAATTAACTTAAAAGTCAGCAGTATTCCTTTACAATAATTTATTTTACATTAATCTTCCTATTTCTAGCTACAAATATATAGTCTGCAAATTCGTATCATGCAGCTCAAAAACCTGCCTGCCTCAGTTTGCACATGAGAAAAATTAAACTGTACAAATGTCACTGCTCTGTTACCATTTGGAGTGGCAGATGTCCAACTGCCAGCTGTACGAGTACTGAATATGAAGCACTAATTACAGAGTAATCAAATGCTTTGTTAAACCATATTTAAGAATTTTATTGTCACTTAATAACTACACAAGTATTAGTAGATAAACACACATGTGGTCCATAGCACAGCATCTGCCAAGTTTTAAGCATATCCATAATGTGATGGATAGATGAGAACTGATGATTGGAGAAATCAGCTTTCTGAGGGCCTTTGACCCCACCCTTCGATGAAGGCTGTTGGGAAAACTGAAAATTAAGCTGTCATGAGATAAAAGGTAGAGTTGCATCATGGATGAAAGATAAAAGGAAGGAAGAATTAAAAATAATATACAAATCATTAGTGGTGGCAAAATGTATCAAGACAGTGCAACAAGACTATCTTTAGGCTTAAGTATGTGCATTTACAGACTGGGAAAGAAAATAAATTCATGCAACAGTATTTCCCACTGATTCAAAATCAAATAGAAAGAAATAAAAAAACATGACAGCAGAGACCATCTGCCTTATGATTTTGCTTCTGCCATATTATTCTTTGCAGGAAGAAACCCCTCTTTCAACTTTGTTTTGTCTGGAGCACAAAAAGCAAGCTAGAAGTGTTCATCCTAAAATGCACTGCACAGCTGAGCACTGTTCTGTACACTCCACTTGACTTTACACTCACCATCAATTAGTTTAATGTTTCCTTCACCTTTTTGCCTGCAGAGTCCCCTCAATTGAGGGAGCTCCCTCAAGAAGCCAGATAAATTTCCAGACGAAACTTGTGATGTGGTTTCCTCCAATTAGGTCATTAAATTTACACACTCAAATCCCTTTCAGTCTTAAAGTTTATGAGCCTGTGACATTGTCTTCTGTCAAATCACACTTTAGAACTCATCTGTGTCATGTCATCTTTAAATCATTCCATTCAGCCAGGCACTTGGACTGATCACACCCAATTAAACCTGACGATGCTTCCTTCATCTGCCACTTTATTAATGAAAGAACAAGCAGAGCTCTTGAAGGAAGACAGTTGGCTTTATTTTAGTTTTTTTTAAACTGACATGGACAGTACCTAGCCCAACAGTCTCTGGCTGCTTTCCAAAGCCTCTGGCAAAAAAGGCAAAACACAGCAGGATGCCCAAGAGGAACAAGTGACAATCCATATGTGGCAGTACAGATTCAACATTAACGACATTATTCTAAGTTTAAGTAAATTTTCCAAGTTTTTAAGTTCTAAAGTAATGATCCTCATGGAAAACAGAGACTTGTGCATCTTTGGCAGCTGTCTTTTCTGAGCAGTGCTTAAAAAGCAACAACAGTATTTTTGTGTCACTGTTCACAGTGCAGAGAATGCTTGGATGGCACTCTATGCCATCCGAGATGTGAGATAATGAGATATCTCAGATTGAACAACACAAGTAACAGTAATCTTATCTCAGTCTCCCGTCTGAAGCAAAAATCAGAAGGATTTAAGTAAGAGCAGCAAAACCAGCTAGAAACACAGGCAGATTCTCCAGACTTGGGTGTATTTTTTTCTAGATAAGAGTCCCATAATGAAAGTCCAGTTACAAGTAGTTGCTTACCAGATCTCTAACGAAAACAAAAACCAATGGATTTAACTCTGGTAATGATAATGATAAAAAAAAATCTTTTCTTATATGAAGATCTCAGAGCATACTGAGACAAGACCAGAAGACAAGAAAGAAACAATTTCACCAATTCCTTGAGAAGCTTGAAGCAGTAGTCTAGATGATTGCTGCTGTAACTGCTGCTGCTCTAACTGCCAGATATATGCTATCTCTAAAACAGTCATGTTGTAGATGATGCATATTACTCGTGGGCAATGATAGCTCAAAGCCACGTGTCACATAACTGGAAGCATGACTCAAGTTTGATCCAAACTGGAACACAGCATTCTGTTGATAATTACAACAACAAATTCGCCCCCATGATTCTCCTGACTGAGAATTATAAGCCCTCATGTACCACACAGAGCTCCTTTGAATTTAAAGTATTTGTTTAAATTGATACTACTCTACGTGTTTTCAGCAAAGGGAATATGTGAAGATTAATTATATTCAGTCATCATATTCTACAAGAGAAACTCCTCTTATAGGGATGACAGTGAATACAAAAAGGGTAAGGCTCTTGTCATAGACATTCACATCAAAACAGACCCCCAAAACTTAATGCTATGTGGGCTAAACTGGCCTGAAACATCAATCCTGTTAAAATAAGGAGTAAACTGCAACATTTGAGCACTAAGTGTTAAAAACCAGAACTTATATTTATTCTTTTTCTGATGGCTTGTGTGGGAGGATGGTGGGTTTATCCTTTACTATTTTTCTTAATCAAACGTGCAAAAGTTTGGGCAAGTCAGCATTCAAGCACTGGGACCTGCAAAGGTTAATTCTTAAAAAAAAAAAAAAAGCATGTATACTACTTGCCTTCTAGCACACAGGAGTCAGTCCAAAACTGCTGAGAAACCCTGGAAAAGGAATTACTACACCATACAGTAGGTTTGATCAGTGAGGGATATAAGAATCATTTTAACGCTTAACATAGTTAAGCTCGCAAAACAATTATTTTCAACTGGTTTTCCATTTCAATTGGTTTAATATTCTACAGAAGGATGTAGAGCAGTTAGTCATCCACCTCCACAGGGGAGAAAAACTGACTAGGTGCAGACTCAGAAAGGCAAGAGAAAGAGTTTTTCTTTATTAAAAAAAATGAATTTTTGACCACAAGTCACTGTGTTTGGGATATATCAAGAGAATGCAAGTATGAAGTGCTAYAACACCACTGCACCTCACTTCCACATCTCTGACTACATACAACTGACGAGCTGCCATCACTTAACGCTGGTTCTTTAAGGAGTGAATGGCAAGGAACTGCATGTGGGCTTTTGGAACACAATGTAGCGATTTTGTACTAAAAGTAGCATATTAAAACCAAATTGCTAAATGGCACAAAGATGTAATTTGCACACCAAGCTTTCTATTTTGCTCTTCAGCCTGCAACCTAATGAAAATAATATTTGGCTTGGATCTGCCAGTATTCTTCAATCTTTGGGCCCCCAATAGTTTCTTATAAATTATTTATAGCAACCATTTAATGCAAAATTTTTAAATACCATTAGCTTTAACTGAGTGGTGCCACATCAGAAATCGATTTTCACTCTTCTGTAAGGTAAAACTTCAAATAATATCCCCACAACACTTACTGCCTCAGACCCTGAAAGCACTGTTGCAGAGCTACTGAGAAACTGCTGAAGAAAATCTAAAACATCTTGGCATCTAGACTGAAAGTAGCTACTGCTAAGCTAACCCTAAACCAAAGCGGGCTTACTTACTGTTTCATATTTTAAACTTAGACCATTTAAATGCTTTATTTTACCACACAGCCCTCATATACCCTTTTTTCAGTGCAATAGACAGACCAACAAACTGTGGTCCCAAGCACCAAAACTGTAAGGAGGGACCAGACCTTGTATAATTACTCCCTTTTTCTTCAGAACACAAGCCTTTCTGCCTCCCACCACTACTCTCATCCTCATCTTCCTTCTGCTGAATAATCTAAAAGCAGGCAAAAAGTATCAGTTCACAAGGCCAACAATGCAGGGATTATTTAACAAATTTACATGGTAGTCAAATTTATTTTTACATGAATGAAGCAACGGAGCTTCCTCTTCCCTATGAGAATTATATCACAAATTATGCTTGACAACAAGGAAAACACAAAAATACACACTCTGCAAAAGTCTCATTCTATTTACAAAACTTCTAAGTTTGTCCCTTTTTAGGAGTATTTAACTTCGTTTCCTTTTCAGCCAGCCTGCCTCAGCCATAAATCTACACACCAACTTCCTTTTCCCTCTAAGTTTCTACACTGCTTATGCTGCCGTTGTTCATTTCAGATCCTGTTCTCCTTCCTATTCCTACACTTTGAAGCCTCTTTCACAATTATTCATTTTGGATCCTCACCCATGTCAGTGTTTGCAACCAGGAGCCACAGCTTGGCATGGACACCCAGCACCTTCCCTCTTCTGCACGCCAAGTTCTCCCAAACCACTGCTGAAATATCCCAGCTATGTGAAAAGCCTCCTCAGATTGCCCACTCCAAGCACTTCAGGGTAGGTGAGACTGGCCACTTTATTACTATTTTCCCAGGGCCCTAACACTTCAAAAGCAGCCACCTACCTTATACGTGTGAAAGTTTTCCGCAATACAGGGCGTCTGCCGGGCAGCAGCATGTAATTATAACTACTACACCCTTTAAAGTCGCTGCTCAGGATACAAAAATATTTAATTTTTCAACGAAACCTCAGTGACATAGGGCTTGACCCTTTACCACCTGCAATACACTCCCTTCTTAAGTACCTGATGGATGGACCTATATTTGAAGCACCTTCTTTCTTTCCCTAAAACATGCTCGAATATATCCAAATTCCTGACTGTTTCTGAATAACAGAGTTTTGAGATCAAAAGAACGGCCTACTCTCTTGCCACTGCCYCGAGCGATCCTAAAAGAAAGACAACCACGTGGTACAGAGCGATCCTTTGAGCTACTCTGAACTCCCCCCACCTGCAACAGAGCAACTTGACGGATGATGGTCATCACGAAGCACCAAAGACCAGTTGGGGGCAGGTGACTCCCCAGATGAAGCTCTGTCTTCCATAGGAAGGTGCCTTTCCTCTCCCTGAACAGTTTCACGTGGTTTGACGGTACAGGCTGGGCAGATGCTCCCATCTCAAGGGGAGCAGAGCAGCAGACCCGTGCGCCTTCATGGCATGGCACCCCAAGCACGATTTCAGCGAAACCCTCCTCTTCACCCACCCCTGTGGTGCCACACAACCACCCCAGCTGCCGTGATAACCCCCGAGACCCACCTCACGGGCCACTCCATGCCAGCCACCTCCGCAGGCCCCCGACACTCCCCTCTCCAGCCCTGCCATCCCTTCGGACACCGGCCGAAGGGACACACTTGGGATGGGGGTCCGAACAACACGCTGGGGAGAGAGGGGGCTACACCGCTCCCTCCTTACGACACGGATCTGCGGGGGAAGGCGGTAGGAAACACCCATTTCCACCCACCAGGGTCGGCTGAGGGGCAGCGGCGCCGTCACCCCGTAGGGAAGTGGGGCCAGGGAGGAGCGGGGATTCCCCCGCCGCGGGGTGAGGGCACGGAGAGCTGCGGAAAGGGAGAAGGAGGCGGCGGTGGGACGCGGCCCCGGGGCCGGGGCAGGAGCCGGGGCCGGAGCTGCCACTCACAGAACTCGGCGATGTAGTAGGAGACGGCGTAGTTCTCCTCGCACCACTCCAGGGTGGAGGTCGGCGGGCCCCAGTAACCCTCCCGGTCGGCGGCCGGAGCCATCGCGGCGCCCGCCCCAGGCTAGAGCGGAGCCAGGGTACGGGGTAGACGGAGGGAGAAGAGCGCCGGGCCCGGAGCGCAGCGACGGCGGGCGGGAGAGAGGGCGGGGCCGGCGCTGYGCCCGCCCGGCGGGGCGGAGCCGCGGTCGCCACGGTGACGGACTGCGGCCTGCCGGACCGGGRAACGCCGGCGGAGAAACACGTTGTGGCGGAAAAGATGGATTCAGGGAAAGGCTGTGGGGAAACACCGGCGCGGGGCACGCCTGGCTCTCAGGGAGAGATGCCCCTGTGGGGACGAGGCGGGACGTGCAGCATCACGGTGCCCTCCTCACCCACT
The DNA here is from genome assembly GCA_018881555.1 of Amblyornis subalaris. Lineage (NCBI taxonomy): Eukaryota > Metazoa > Chordata > Aves > Passeriformes > Ptilonorhynchidae > Amblyornis > Amblyornis subalaris. The sequence continues at coordinate 7,780,690 of JACAXG010000022.1, forward strand.
TTTCAAGCCGGTCTAGGGGCAGTGAGGAGGTTGCCTCCCTCAGCTTTCCATTCCCGTTGTCTTTATAGACTTCATGGAGGGTGTGTAAGGCGAGGGAGGCAGTGTGCTGCYTTCATGTTGATAAAACATGGGTTCACAGAATCATAAAGTGAGTTGGGTTGGAARGGACCTTATGGACCACCAAGTTCCAAGGCCCTGCCGTGGGCAGGGACACCTTCCACTAGACCAGGTTGCTCACAGCTCMATCCAACCTGGCCTTGAACACTTCATGGATGGGACAGCCACAGCTTCCCTGGGCAATCTGTGCCTGTGCCTCACCCCCCTCACAGTGAAGAATTTCTTCCTGAAGGCAATGAAGAGGCAAGTGTTCCTCATATTCGTGGGCTGGGAGAAGGAAGGTTTTTTATAGCACTGCCTACTAAACGGGGGTTTTCCTCTCATCTGATGCCTTATTTAGTTTCCTCAGTGCTTACTACACGYACTATACTTACACACATAATATGCAAAGTGCTTCTCAAGCAGGATTGGTATCCAGAGGCGAGTAGAATCTAAAAATGGAAAGACTTGAGACACAAGGGAAAAGAACAGGAAAGGCCTGATAATGTTGTGTGTGTTTAATGTTTTAGAAGATGATCCAAAGAGTTGATGAGAAGCTTTGGGCAAACCTTAGGGGCTGCACGCAGTGCCCTACTGGCCAGCAGAATTTATTATGCCTACATATAAATAGACAAACTTCTTTTTCCACATCTTATTTCTTCTCACCTCTCCTTCTGCAAGCTAAAAATTGCCAATGTAAACACAGACCTTCTCTACTGTAAATACTGCTGTTTCAGAATGTACACATCTATCATGAAGACTAGCTTGCCTTCTGCAGTTCAGTTTGTATATAATTGCTTCCAGCATCAGGTAGAGATGTATTTAATACATATCACTTTTTTTTCATCGTGCTATAAAGCACTAAAATAACACTGATTTTAGTGATGGCAATGACAATACACTTAAATTGTCAAAACATCATCAAAATYCCTGTGCATTTTTATATGCAGACCTGTATTTATATATTTTTCAGACCTAAATTACTTCCCCAGATTTAGACTTTCAGGATTGAGGTCTGGAAGAGTACCAGACTGATCAAGATGCACAAAACTGGCTGTAAAMAATGTGGAGGATTCTGGCCTTCTTGATGTACTTTAGCTTTTCAGACTTTTGAAGGTTCAGTTTATACAGTTTGGAAGTTTGTAGGACTCTGATCTATCTTTTGTTGTCATGATAAACCATTTTAAGACTAGAAGTTCTTGCCAGAATAATAAYTAAAATTTTGAAATTTTGGTTATTCAGAAACTACAGAAAGAACTATGAAATATTTCAAATATTAACTAATAGTTAAATATTAACTAATAAATATTTTCTCACCAGGAGCAAAAATGGCAGCAACATGGAAATTTTTGTAATATTGAATTACAATTGGCTTTAAATAAATAATTAAAAATATTGATGCTTGTTTCTTTTCTCATCAGGTGCATGCTGGCCATGAGAAGATTTGTCACCACAACAGAAAAAGAAGTCAGACATGAAACTGGCTTTAAAACTGGGAAAGATAAATTAATGGAAGATTGTATRCAGTAGATACCAATAATGTGGGTTGTCATCCATTCTGATTTCCACAGAAAGACAAGAAAAATGCATAGCTAGCCCTTACCTTGAATCACTGGGGAATTTGTATTTATTTGTCACGTTTCTGTAGTATTCTCCATTACAATATGCATTTACTTCTGGCTTATTCTGTGGTTTTGTTCTCTGCTTTTGAACTCTGACAAACCTTTCAGTCACTGGACTCAGAAGAATAGTACTGAAGAAGCAGCCTCAAACCATTATAATACATTCTCTTTTTTCCCTGAAAATGTTTTGTAGAGGTAAACTCATCTTCCACAAAACCAACTTTGACTGCTTCAGCTGTTACAATAATACGTATTACAATCATTACTTTTCCTCTGTAACCCTGAGCTATGCCTTGTCATGTCCCTTACTGCACTGGATATAATGTGACAATCCGAAGTCCTTTGCATCTAAACGTGGTCCATCTGATTAAAGGATCAAACCTACCTCTGTCCAGGTGTTGGATTTTCTTTGTCTGATCTATACAACCTATGGGGAGCAATGTCTTGTTTCTGAAATAACAAAAAACAAACAGAGCTCCTGAAATGCTTATTTTCAGTATTACTAAAAATATACTTGTCATGCCTGTGGAGTAGTTTCCTGTGGCCTCAGGTTGCCTGTGGCAAGGGATCCTCTTTCCATACAGTTTAATGTTGCTCTGAAACCTCATGGCTTAACTGATCAGTGGTTAATTGAATTATGTCAGTTTACACCACTAGAGGGATACGTCCTCTCAATTTAGTGTGTGGATCCTGCAGTAGTCCGCTTGGGAATGGGAAAGGACTGCCGTTCAAAAATGGCACGTGTTCAGCTCTTTGTGATCAGGTAAATTCAGAAAATGACACCTGAGGAACGTTTTTATCTCTCTCTGCTCTATGCAAATACTTTATCATGGCTTGTGCTGCTGGATGTTTCGCTTCTGCATGAAATGAGACCTAATAAGCAGATTGATTAGAACTTGTTATGGAGACATATGTTGGAGAAGGTTGTACTTATTCGCTCTCATCAGTGTATGTGTGCAAAGGGGAAGATAAAATTGACATAAAATCTTGAAGATGTTTTCACTGCTTGGTTCTCATAATGTTGAAATAAAGATATGTGCTGGTTTGAATGTGAACCAACAGGGGAAATTAACCCCATGCAAATGCCTCGAGAGATTTTAGGTCAGAATTACAATTTTAATAAAAAGGTTAAAATAAATGCAGGAATACAGAAACACCAGCCTAAACAAACCAACAGAGTCACGGTACAACCTGGCACCCCGTTGACCAGAGTGGTAGCTGTATAGTCCAATTAGGCACTGGTCCTGTAGAAAGGCCTGGCCCACTGATTGTCCAGTGGTCTGGGTGTCCAGTGGTCAAGGGTCCAGTTGTGGTGGTCCGGAGTCCTCTGGCTTTCCAGTTGTCTGGTAGTCAAGTCAAGTCCAGTGGAGYGAAGTGGAGTGGAGTCATTTCTCCCATCTCAAAGCCTGCTTTTATGTCGTGTTTCTTGGCTGGTACCTCCCCCAGAGACGGGGACTTCCACAACGGAAAAGGATTTTCCCAACCTTCTATTGGTTGCTTCGGCAATGAGCTCACATGAGGCCTCTGGGGGCGGGCGGGCGCAGCAGATGGTTTCTGACATTCTGTTGGTTGGTGCTTATGTCATTCGGTGATGGGCCATTAACCAAGATAATCTACTCAGAGTGGTTATCTCAGTTGAGATAAGGAGTACTCCACATGAGCACAGGGACTCTCTGGTAATCGAGGAAATATGTGGGTGGTAATAGAATACATCCTTTTTTGGTTAACCCAGGACAAGATATCAGTCACGAAAATAAAACTGAATTTTGTGCTACACACTGCCTGTTCAAATTTTGTGGTAATTATCACAGAATGGTTTGGGTTGGAAGAGATCTTAAAGATCCTCTAGTTCCAAACCCCCGTCTATTAGAACAAGTTGCTCAAAACCTTGAACAATTCCAGAGATGGGACGTCCACAGCTTAACTGGGCAACTTGTTGCAGTGCCTCACCACCCTCACATAAAAGAATTTCTTCCTAGTATCTAATCTAAATCTGCCTTCTGTCAGTTCAAAACCATTCYCCCTTATCCTATCACTCCATGCCTTGTCAAAAGTCCCTCTCCAGCTCTCTTGGAGCCTCTTTAGGCACTGGAAGAAGCAATAAAGTCTCCCTGGAGCCTTCTCTTCTCCAGGCTGAACAATCCCAACTCTTTCAGCCTGTGTCCATAGCAGAGGTGCTCCAGCTCTCTGAGCATCTTATGAACTTGTCTCTCTTCTAAGGTATTTTTTTTTATTGTGTCATAGCATTTACACCATCTTAGGTGTGGAATCCTGAGTCGTGACTCTCAACTCTCCAGTCTTACTTTCCATGCTAATGTTGGTTTCTAAATACTGCAGCTCCAAATGTCGTGATTGGCAGCTTTCTGAGTCGTCTAGTCTATACTGGTTACAGAGAAAGGTCATTGACACCTCTAGATTCTGCAAGCCCAATCCTGTGTAACGCGTAATTTATCCCATTGATTTATATGCAGATAGCATGAGTAAGATACTAAAAGTAGGGTTATAAGAGGCTGAATCAGAGTCTTTGTAATGTGCCCTGAAGTTTGAGGGCTCTTTTATGAGCACTGGTGCTGGGATGATGATAATTACACCTGAAGTAATATCACAGTAAGTTATTGGCACCTGAATGAGTGAAAAAGAGAAGTTGTTTCCTGGCATGAAGAAGGATCTGATCCAGGAAACTTTAATGGACTTTAGCAGATCTGATTGCCTGCTCATTGTTGGGTAAAGCAGAAATGCCTGTGCTGGAGTTAAATGGAGTCAGGCATTTGCAAATTATCATCAAGAGGACTCATGTCCTAGAGCCATATAAATATTAATGATTTCCCCAGTGTAGTATGACTGTTCTTAGTCATATTTTCAAGGCTATTGTATGCATTTTGGCAACTGATTGTGGTAGTGAATGACAGCATCACAGATTGCAGCTCTGTGGATGCTGTGAGCACCCAGGACTGACGGGCTTAGATATGAATACAACCACCTGAACAGTGTCATAAAGGGTTGGCGGAAACAGGCACTGCTGAGCATGGATATTTAGGGAAGGAGGTGTGACTTGCCTGGGACAGAATGTTCCCTCATGCAGAGGATGGTTCAGTCCCATACCCAATCCTCAAAGCAGATTTTAGGGAGGTATTTTTTCTCTCCACCCTTTTTCTAGCAAAAGCCTGTCTGCTTATGTCTAAGAAGATGTACCCCAAACCCTTTAAAATCAAAAGCTGATGCCATCACAGCCTCACACATGTGATACCATCCACAGCAGGCCCCATTTTACCAAAATGAGGGTGTTTGCTTTCTTGTAGCAGTGGATTAAGCTGAAGCTTTTCTGCACCTGGTGGTTACTGCTTTGCAAGCACACAGCCTGCGTAGGTGTCTCCAAGCACCTGCAGCTTTCAACCCATTGTACTAGTATGAAGTAAAATTCATGTCACTTTGCACTAATTTTCAGGGTTGAAATTGGTAAGGGAGGTGATAAACCTGCTGTTCATCCATTCCCAAGGGAGAAGCAGTTGACACAGGGAGAATTGTGGAAGGAGAGCTCTTCTCCAGTTATCAGAGCTTAATTCACCTTTATATGTGAATCAGAGCCCTTATCAGCTGCAAAATGTCTGTGGTAAATGTACACTGGTTTAAGCTGAAACATCAAATGAAAATCTATCATGGAAGGAGACTTTTCAAAAGCACAAATGGTATGTGCCCCAATCTCTCTGACTTTCAAAGGAGCCTGGGAATCAGTCTGTGCTTTGGAATTCTTCTAGTGCTTTAAACTTGCAAAAGCAAATGCCATAACAATTTATTGTTTACACTCGTAAACAGCTTTCTCTTTAGGAAAAACATAGCAAGCTGTCTTTTTCTGCCTGCTAATTTACATACACAGAGCTCAATATGAAGAGACCCACACAAACTTTGTAACAATATTTAAGTGTGTTAATCTCTGTTTGAATTCTGCTTTACAGGCTCAGTTCACTTCCTTCTTGTGTCATTGGAGATTCTTTCAGAGCAACAGCTGAAGGCCAGGCAGGATGCCCTGGGATCACTGGAACTTCCCTACATCCAACGTCATACTCCATATGGTGCTCAGGTGCTTTGTCTCCAAGAGCACTAAATGTCTATGATTTTATGAACTGAATTAAGTTTAGATGTGTGGCTTTTTTGGCTGGATGAGGTTGGGTGAAGTCATGAATCCGAAGTCYTTAGTCTCTTCTGAAAATGAACCAGAACTCCACTTTGGTTTGAGGCCAATGAACCTGTTAGGTTTTCCGTACTCACAGCATCCGTGGAAGGCACATACCTAATTGACTCTTGGACTTGCTTTGACCTCAGGTGGCTGGAATTGAGGCATTTATGGAGAGGAATCCTTCTTAGAATCATAGAATCGTGGAATCGTTAAGGTTGGAAAAAACCTCTAAGATCATTGAATCCAACTGTTAATCCACCACCACCGTGTTCACGGTACCCAAGTGCCCCATCCACATTTTTTTGAATTCTTCCAGAGATAATTATTCCACCACTTTTCTGGGCAGCCTGTTGCTTCTGGATGCTATACCATTCAGTGGAGTCACCTGTCCTTAAGACAAATTATAAGATCCCGATTTGAAATCTGGGAGAAGAGATATCCTGGAGGACAAGWGTCATGAAACATTGGCTCTCTACAGTGCTTGAACAGGCAGCACTGAGTCCATTTGGGACTCAAAAAATGAGAGTAGCACTTTTTGGATGGTGAGAACAGGAGCAGTGCTCCTCTTTTTGTTCCTATCCTGGCTCCTTCCCCGTGAATGGAGCTGAGAAAGAGAAGAGAATGGAGCTTGGAGGAGAAGACATCGCTGGTTCTTTTTTGCAATCAGCTCTTTTTGGGGAAGAGAAGGGAGGCTACCAGCCGCTTGCAGTTAAAATAAGAATCTGTACATAGTATCATGATATTGCTGTGGTGCAGAGGTAAGAGAGTTGGAATCTCCACATTTTATGTGACTTGACAGTGCTCAAAGCCATTGGGTGGATTAGGCAGGAATCTCCTGGTAATAGCAGCTACCCTGTGCAGGCAGGTGGCCATCAGTAGAAAGCTTTGGGGTGTCAACATCAGTTTGCTAAAGTGTCCAGCCAAGGCTCTTCAAGCTGAGGCCTTCTCCCATCCATATTCATGCTGCTAAAGTTTCTGGCATCAAGGACAGCTCAGTGACCACCTACTGCAGGAATGGAAGTCCCAATGATATAAGTGGTACTTAAGGCAAATTTTGAAGGAAAAATATTGTCAAGAGGCAAGAAACTGGCTGGAACACAGTCTAATCTGGTCTGTGAGGCAGAAGGGCTGAAACTTTTTCATCCTAAAACTGCAGTAGGACTGGATTTACAGTAATTAGATATTGCCAGTGTTTCCCTCTTTTCTTGTACCTTTCAGTTTAGGAAAGAAAGCACCCACAAACSATTTGTCAACTGTGTAATGAATTTTGTGTAATGAATTAATTAGTGTCTGAAYCTGGAAGGTGATTTATCATATTCTATAAACCCTGTCCATCCAATTGTGCACTGCTTGTCACTTGGTCTCATGGACAGCAAAAGCAATTTCCTCATATTGCTGCTCTTGAAAAATCTCTGGAACAAAAGGGAAAAACRACTAGGAACAAGCAAACAGTCTCAGTGGTAAGCAGATGCAGATATATTAAAATGWCAAATGTAAAAAAACATTAGAAAAATCAAAATATCTTCAGTTGCACTGCACCAACAGTGATGAAGGCAGCTGCTTATTCTTTTCCTTGATCTCTGGGAAAATGACATATTTACCCCAAGCATATGCAAATTTTTCTATTTAGCCTGGAAATGAAGCACATTCTGCTCATGTAATGTTATATTTCTCTCATTTACTGCAGGAAGGAGGAGGAAAGGAAAGATCAAGTCATTATTTACTTGACAAAATCCTTTGTTATTTTTCTGGATATCAGTTAATTACCAGTGAGCTAATCAACTCACACCTCAGCYGAACTCTTTTCTTTAACAAGTCATTAATAAAAAAAGCTGCTCRGAAAATTCAAATTTACTTTATTAGCATAACTTGGATATTTTAGACTTATGAAATAAAAGGGGRATAAAAGGAAACACAAAGAAATACAATGATACATTTCCACTTCCAACTTCCTTCCAGGGTGACTTTTGTCCCCCCCATTTCTGCAGTAACTGGTTGATGAGCAGCCTCAGTAGGAGAGCTCATTACAGGACAGGGAAAGAAAGACATTTTCTGGAGCTTTTCTACCATGGACCCTACTTTCTTGTGGAATCAGCTACCAAGAAGTGGAGCTGATGCCRTAGAAGTGAGTCACAGAATCACAGAATTATTTAGGTYGGAAAAAACCTGTTAAGATCATCAAGTCCAACCACTAACCCAGCACTGCCAAGCCCACAACTAAACCATGTCCCCAAGTGCCACACCTACACGTCTTTAAATCCCTCCAGGGATGGTTTTTCTACCACTTCCCTGGGTAGCCTGTTCCAATGCTTGACAATCCTTTTGGTGAAGAAAATTTTCCTCATGTCCAGTCTAAACTGGGGAAGAAGACCGGCCTGGCTGAATAGGAAGCTTTCACTGGAACTCAGGGGAAAAAAGAGAGTTTATGATCTTTGGAAGAAAGGGCAGGCAACTCAGGAAGAGTACAAGAATGTCATTGGGTCATGCAGAAAGCAAGAAAATTAGAAAGGTGAAAGCTCATCTAGAGCTCRATCTGACTACTGCTGTGAAAGATAATAGAAAGTGTTTTTATAAATACATTAACAACAAAAGAAGGGCCAAGGAAAATCTCCATTATTTATCTGATGCAGGGAGGGACATTGTCACCAAGAATGGGGGTAAGGCTGAGGTACTTAATACCTTCTTTGCCTCAGTCTGTAACAGTAAGACCAGTTATCCTCAGGGCAACTGGCCCCCTGAACTGRTAGACAAGKACGGGGAGCAGAATAGACCCCCAATAATCCAGGAGGAAGGGTTGGGACAAGTCCTGTTTAACATCTTTATCGATGTTCTGGACAAGGGGATCGAGGACACCCTCAGTAAGTTCACAGATTACAGCAASGTGGGTGGGAGTGTTGCTCTACTGGAGGGCAGGAAGGCTCTGCARAGGGATCTGGACAGGCTGGATCAATGGGTGAAGGCCAATTGTGTGAGGTTCAATAAGGCCAAATGCCGCGTCCTGCACTTGGGTCACGACAACCCCAGACAGTGTTACAGGCTGGGGGCAGAGTGGCTGGAAAATGCACAATGGAAAAGGASCTGGGCATGCTGTTTGACAACCRTCTGACTGAGCACGAGCCAGCTGTGCCCAGGTGGCCAAGAAAGCCAATGCCACCTGGCCTGTATCAGCAATAGTGTGGCCAGCAGGACCAGGGCAGTGATTGTCCCCATGAACTCGGCCAYACCCTGAATCCTGTGTTCAGTTCTGAACCCCTCATGACTGGAAGGACATTGAGATGCTGGAGCGTGTCCAGAGAAGGGCAATGAACCTTCGGTCTAGAGAGTGAGTCATATGAAGAGTGGCTGAGGAAGCTGGGGGTGCTCAGTCTGGAGAAAAGGAGGTTCAGGGAAGACCTTATGCTCTCTACAACTACCTCAAAGAGGTTGTAGCCAGGTGGGGGTCTGCCCCTACTCCCAGGCAACMAGTGACAGGATGAGAGGGCATAGCCTCAAGCTGTGCCACGGGAAGTTCAGTTTGGACATCAGGAAGAATTTCTTCACTGAAAAGATTGTCAAGCATTGGAATGGGCTGCTGTCCTGGGTTAACCAAAGTATGTATTTTATCACCATCTAAATGGTTCCTTGATAAGCTGGTTAATTTTGGGTCGTTCACAGTAGCTSGGTACACACCTGGTCCCCCAGACCATGTGAGGTGGGGTATTGTTTCTTATCTCAACTGTGATGAAACCTCCGGGAAACTGAAGCACTACCCATCCTTAGAGTGTCCTCTCTGCTAAGGGCTCATCAACCAACTGAACAGGCACTGACGAATAGAACTCCAGAAATATCCTATGACTCCTAGGATTACATCATTTCCATTGTGGAAATCTCTGCCCCTGGGGGAGGTACCACCTAAGAACCACCATACAAAAAGGCCCCGGAGACTGAGAGACACCACCAATGGACACCCAGAGGACCAGACCTTTCCACAGGACCACTGCTTTCAACAGCACTGCTACCRCTGCTTAATCGGACTACAGCTACCACCCTGGTCAACGGGGTATCAGGTTGTACTCTGACCTTGTGGTTTTAAGCCAGTTTTGTTTCCRTATTACTCCATTTACTGTAACCTTTCTATTAAGATTGTAACTCTGACCTAAAATCTCTTGCAAGGTATTTGTGTGGGGTTAATTTCCCCTGCTGGTTTACTTTCAAACCAGCACAGCTGCCCAGGGAATGTCGTTGATTCATCATTCCTGGAAGTGTTCAAGAAACCACAGGATGTGGCATGTAGTGCTATGATTTAGTTGATATGGTGATGTTTGGTCAAAGGATGGACTCAATGATCTTAGAGGTCTTTTCCAACCTAAATGGTTCTTTGATTCTATGACACACCAAATTTCATAGGTGTGTCATATTGAAACTGCAGGTGAGAGTGGGTCCATCATGACACACTTCTTTGAAAAGTCTCATCCAGAAGTGTGAAATAATTATTTAAGTACAATGCGAATTATCTGATTACAACATATGGAGTTACATCATGGGCATGAATCTTATTCTGAATTCTGCCTGTGTTAAAGCATTGTGGCTGCAATGGTAAGTCAATATGATATAACACTGAATTACTGTCTTGGACAAGTCCTCTCTGCACTGAGTGCTGAGCATGGCAGCTGTGGACAGTCTGAATCACTCAGTGGTTGTCTGAGTTCAAATGCCACAGTAGCTGTGACCTGAAAGTTAGGCAATGCTTATGTATGGTTTAAACTTGACCCAATATGCTTAACACAAACCCTAGAACACCCTCCATGAACACTGTGTGATTTCTATGATCTGTATTAATAGCTTTGTAGCTTTCTGGTAGAACCTGGAGTGTGACTGTCTCAGGGAAATGGATAAAGTGACTCTTTTGTAGGCTGGACTTCAAAAGCCAAATCTAGGTTTATCATCTGTAAAATAAGAAATGGGCCCATAGAATAAGCCCTGCTGGTTCCAGGACTGGCTTTTCTCTAGGACCATCGCTGAACAAGGCTGGGGAACTGTACTTCTGTAGGACTGAATTGTCTGCACCAGTTTTGCTACACAAACCATGTGCCCTGTTCATGAAGAGGCACAACTGTCATAGGATAGAGTACTGCTGATGCTTGGATGAAAGAGGAATAAAATTCAGTTAGACTCCAGCACAGATTTGCTGCTCTCTCATGCCAGCCTTCCCAAGGAAAGTTGCAATGCACTCAAGAGGTCACTGTTGTACATCAGCCCATTTCATCAAAGGCTAAGCAGTGCTTCTGGATGAATTAAACTGTTTTTTTTAATGCTGTCAAATCAAAGATGCTCTCTACTACTCAGTGCTTCTCATGTATCAGAGCCAGCCAGAAACAGCTGAACACCTTCCTCCTTGTACTCCTTCCTCCTGTACTTAAAAGGAGCATTTCTACCCACTTCCATTGTCAGGGACTGCGCTATTCACATGACCATCTTCATTTTTGATGCCAACACTCTCTGAAGGCTTTGGAGGCCAGACTGCTAATCCCTTGACAAGCAAGTGTATTTCTTGACAGTGTGATTGGTGTTGGTCCATGGCCCTTAATGGCTTGGCCCTCTGACAGCTGGCAGTGATTTTCTGACGGCTGGAGCCCTGTCACATTCTGCCCTGACAGCAGCAGAATAATATTCTCATGCCTGCGATAATGGCAAATGCATTTGGAAAGCTCATGAATAAAATTCCCTTCTCTGTCTCTTTTTATAACTCTGATGTGCTTTTCTGTTGCCCAGTTTCTCCTTGTTATTTTTTTTTTTAAACTCTCACTCCACACTCGTTTCTCCCACTCTGTTATTATTCCCTGTGTTACTGGAGTGATATAGACAGACACTTCTAATTTCTTCCCTTCCCGAGACTCAATGCTCTTTCTTTTGGTCTTTGAGCAATATTCCCCAGATATTGTTGGCAGGAAACTGAGTCCTGTGTGAAACTGCCATGCAGAGCCCCTCTTAGATTGCTCCTACCAGCTTCCAACAATGCTGGTTCCATCTTCCATCACCCTTGCTTGCCAGCTTAGATATTTATTTTCAAAACATGCCTTTGACTCTAGTGTGTTTTCTCAGGAAAGTTTGGGCTTGGTTCCACAAGCCTGACATACCTCCTAATTTGAAAGTGCGGGGAGGAAAGTTGCGTACAGAGAGGCGGGGGAAAGAGGGAGCTGTGGTATAAAACCTATTTTTAATTTTTGCCTTAGCTCACAGACAGTATGGTTTGCTCTCAACTGAGCAGAAGGAGGTGGCTGGGACTTAGAGCTCATCTACATGACCAAGCAGGACTCAAGGAAGCAGAATCTGGGGATTTTCTTAGTGGGACTTACTTATTATCTCAGAGAGACTGGTCATGAGAGAGAGGGAGGGAGGAAGGAGATTGCTGCCAGCAGGCAGGAAACCTGTTTCAGCAATCTGGGATGCAAGATTAATGTCTAATTCTCTAGAGGTTCTGGGAAGATAGGAAAATAGATTATCTTGCTATTTGCAATACGTCCTTCAAAAAGATAGTGTGTTCCTAAATCACAGAACGGCAAAACAGTTTGAGTTGGAAGTGAGCTTAAAGATCATCTAGTTCCAACCCCACAGCCATGGACAGGGATACCTTCCACTAGACCAGGTTGGTCAGAGCCCCAGATGAGCAGTCCCACTTCTTTTTCAAAGGTGGGACAGCACTGCACAAACCGAACAGGTTTGCATTGTGCGTCACACCCCAACCCGGCCACCCCTCTATTTCGTGACACCTCTTTTACAATTGCATTCGTTTAGCAGTGGTGAGTGCTGCTCAGCAGGTCTGGCTCCAGGGCTGAAGCAGTTTCTGGGCTGTGCTTGCTSTCTGAAGAGTGGACTCAACTCATAGAATCATAGAAACATTCAGGTAAAAGACCTTTAAGGTCATAGATTCCAACCACTAATCCAGCACTGCCAAGTCCATCTGCTCACCTGCGGTTTTGTCTTTGTGCTTCTTCGTAGGGGCACTAGTTCCTACACAACAGTTCTTGAAAAYGTAGTTAGGACAAGCTTCTGTTCTGTGCCACGTGGGTGTCTAAACCTAAGAAAAATGCCCTGCAATTTCCTCCTTTTGCTGCACTGTGCAGTTGCTAACAAGGGGCTGCCACAGGGATCTTACTCTATTTTCATAGAATCGTTAAGATTGGAAAATACCTCTGAGATCATCGACTCCAAGTGTTAACCCAGCACTAAATAATGTCCCCAAGGGCCACAACCACACACCTTTTAAATCACTCCAGGGATGGTGACTCCACGACTTCCCTTGGCAGCCTGTTCCAATGCTTGACAACCCTTTCACTGAAGAAATCTTTCCTGATATCCAGTCTAAACCTCTCCTGGCACAACCTGAGGCCATTTACTCATGTCGTATTGCTTGGTACCTGGGAAAATAGGTTCCTATTATATGGGACATTTGTTTCATGCTGGGACTCCAAGTGTCTTATCAGAAGAGGATGCCATATTGCAGGAGAATCTGGCAGCATGCAGGAGGGCTGGTTCATCTCAGACATCAGGTTTTGAATCCTGGCATCTTCTGCCTCTCAGGACATCTTCCACAGCCTGAGACATCTTCTGCATCTCTGGAGCCTTCATTTCTCACCTGCTTCAGCAGCAAGTTTGAACTAGGTGGTCTCCAGACATCCCTTCCAACCCCAACCATTTTTTGTGATTTTGTGATTCTGTGATGAGGCTGTGGTTTCCACCCTGCGTTCCTCCTGCTGTTCATTATTCCTTCCTGGTTAAGGGCCATTAAACTCTGTGGGACTTTTCTTCCTTCTTCTTTTCCCCGTAAGAGATGCACCAGGTTCTTAAATTTATTTTTTTCTTTTTTCCCAGCTGAGACAGTTAGAAAAGTGCTTAAAACTTCAGATCAAGAATCCCCTGTATTGAGCAATCCCAAGAGCTGGGTCTCACCCCAGTTCCAGTGCTGCTTCCTCACCTTCCCACAGTGTTGGATGCACTTTGGTAGCACAGAGATAACTGAAAACAGTGAAAGGCTCAATAGAGGATGATTTGGTGACTCATATTTGATGAATGCCTCACAGCTAGATTTCCATGGGATTCCAGGCATTTAACTGCTTCAGCCTGCTTTGCAACTAAGGCAGAGAGAATATGGTCCCATCTTCTGCTTTGTGGCAGCAACACTTCCAGTGCCAAATGCTGTGCTTTKTTAAGCCAAGTGTATCAAGAGACAACTGCCTTTTGTTATTTGCAGCACGTAAAAATCAATATGCCACTTACATATCTCTGGCTGTCATCCCAGTCACTTCTGCTCTGCTATTATATGCAGAAACTTTACCTTCTTCTGGCAGAACGCTGTCTATTTTCTTCATGAATATGAGAAATGCTCCAATATTGTATCCCCATCTAAATTATAGGTGTGAGAAAAGGATTTATGAAGGATGTTTTATGATGTGTGGCTTGTGAAAAGAGCCACATATCCTCCCTATGGCCGAGGATATGCTCTCTAGTTCCACAGACTGCTTCTCTCTCTGGTGACCAATGATGGGACCAGAGGGAACGGCCTGTAGCTGTGTCAGGGGAGGTTTAGGTTGGATATTAGGAAAAAATTCTTCACCCAGAGGGCGGATGGGCACTGGAACAGGCTTCCCAGGGAAGTGGTCACTGCAGCAAGCCTGACAGAGTTCAACAAGCACTTGGATAATGCTCTCAGACACATGGTGTGATTTTGGGGTTGTCATGTGTAGGGCCAAGAGTTGGGCTTGATGATCCTTGTGGTTTCCTTTCAATTCAGGATATTCAATGATTCTATGATTCTGTGATTTTACAGAGAACCAAATTTTGACTGTACAGCTCAACTGTAAGGTGTTGCTGCACCTCTGTCCTGGAGGTGTAGTGGAACAGGTGAGATCTATCCTGATCTATCCCCATCCTTATCTCGACATGAGTCTTTTTGTTTGTTTGTTTGTTTATGGTTTGTTTGGTGGTTGTTGTTGTTGTTGTTGTTTCTGTTGTGGTTGCTGTCTTTCCACCTTTTATCTAATGATCTTGAGGTCAGAAACACTTTGGAAAGTCAGAGGTTCAACTTATTCCCCTTCCAGCAGGGATTTCTACCCAGACTTAGGATATTTGCCTGCCAGCAGCCTTCTGGTTCATGTGGTGGGGTGGAAGTAGTCTACCCTCCTCCTAGTCATGCCCAGCAAGTCAACAACAAAGATAATGTATTAAAACAATCCAAAATCCTTGCTGGAATAGTGGACTCATCCAAGCAAACCTGTTTTGCATCTCTGCCATGTGGCAGGAGCCATCACCTCCTTCTCTGTCTCTTGCTCTCTTTGCTGGGTAGATGACACCTACCCCATCACAGTGCTTGTTTTGATTGCAGAGAAATGAGTGGGTTTTGTCTGTTCCCTTCCCCCATGGAGGCTCCAAAGAGACCTTGGGGTTTCTTCAGCAGCCTTTTTCTGCTCCCGGCAATGCCTCCTCCACAGACCTGGTGGTAAAATCTCTGATCCTGCCCCAGCTCCGTCTGGGAAAATGTGCCAGCAGATGGTGCTCTAAGACCCCAAATTCAACTTTTTTGCCCCATATCCCAGGGCAAGGGCACCTTGGAACAAGCACCCTATTTGCTCAGGGCTTTCCCACTCCAGGCACTGCATCTTGAAGCTTCTGTAGAACCAAATGCTCAAGATGAAGTTTCAAAGTTAGGTGTGCCTTGACATCTTTCAGCTCCATCCATCCATCCATCCATCCATCCATCCATCCATCCATCCCTCCCTCCATCCATCCATCCATCCCTCCATCCATCCTCCAGGGCCTATTGTATCAGCAGAATTTTATCTTGGCAGAGGAGATTTCCAAGCTAAGACAAGTATATTAACTTCTTCCATCAGAGTTGATCTGTTCTGGAGAAGTTCAACTAGTTCTTTCCTCTAACTTACTCATAACAAACTGTGGCTCACATCATATCGGAATATATATCCTTGAAGCACCTTGACCAGAGCACAGTGCTTTGAYGAGACTCTGTTCCAGCTCAGAGATGTACCCAGTAATACTCAGGACAGACAAAGCCATTTTCTGTTAAAAAGACAAATTTCAAGGCAAAAAGAAAGGCAGTTCAGCTGATTAAAATATACTCTGGACTCAGGCAAAAAATGGCAGTGCTGGGGAGAGTGAGTTATAGCTGTGGTCTGTAGTTTATGTGAGAAGTAAGGTCTGTGTTTACAAAGCAAGAAAAAGAGTGTAAGATGGTGCTTTTAAGCTGTCAGCTATTTATGTCCCTTGCTTGTTTAATTATGGACTAAATATAAAGGTGGTAGAAACCAGAGCGTGCAAGTACTTGATGACTTGGCACAAAAGCAATGTAAAACCTTTAAATTTGTGCTGCACTACTATTTGCCTCGTGGTGGTGGTTTGTAGGGAAGTAACAGCAGGAGGTGACGGTTTGCCTGCAGTACCTGGGGCATGGTTGCTTGAGTCAGACAGTAAGTATTATGACCTTGAAGCTTAGAATCATAGATTC
Organism: Amblyornis subalaris; assembly: GCA_018881555.1. NCBI lineage: Eukaryota > Metazoa > Chordata > Aves > Passeriformes > Ptilonorhynchidae > Amblyornis > Amblyornis subalaris. The sequence continues at coordinate 7,797,080 of JACAXG010000022.1, forward strand.
ATAGAGTGGTTTGGTCTGGAAGAGACCTGAAGTATCATCTCGTTTCAAACCCCCTGCCAGGGGCAGGGACCTCATCCTGCCAACTAGACCTGGTTACTCAGAGTCCTGTCCAACCTGACCTTCAACACTCACAGAGATGGAGCATCCACAAACTTCTCTGGGCAACCTGTGCCAGTGGCTCACCACCCTCACAGTAAAGAATTTTTCCTAATATCCAGTCCAAATCCACCCACTTTCAGCTCCTGAGTCCTCTTCAATAGTTACTATGAATACCTGCATTATTTGTTGCTCCAAGCTCCCATTTTAGTAACAACTCTTCCTTGCTGGCAACCAGGCTGTTGATGCTCACCCAGGAAAAGCTGACATTATGGTGTTTGCTCCAAAACTCACAACAGGTTTTGATGGCCAAAAATAGAAATCACCTTCCCTGCCAAAATGTACCTGTCTCTGGGATAAACCACAGCTGACTATTAGCAAGAAGACTCGTGTCCTGCTGAAACTGTAAGAGGGAATTTGGGTTAGCAGGATATAATTACCAGAGCTGGAGTTTGGCTTTGTGACTAGACCTAGACCTGACATCCTTTCACTCCAGAAAATTTCTGTGAAGGATTTCAGTGTAATATGAGTCTCACGCCTGAGTCCCATTCTGGAGATCACAGCTCCCACAACAGCTGTGGGCTCCATCTTGGGAAGAAGATGCTAGAAATGGTGTTTAGGAAGCCCTGCAATCCTGCACTTTTGCTTTTGGGAAGGAGCTGGGGAAAGAAACAAGCAATTTGATAGAAAAGGGAGAAATACACCAGTAATGAGATAGTTGTTATCTCCCTGTGGATAACCCCACGGCAGCAGAATTATTTACAGACAGAAGTGTCTGAGAACTTATTTTCTTTGACACTGTGGCCGTGGCAGAGAATTATAGCTCTATGGGGTAGGTTTTCAAAACCACTCAATTAGGAGCAATGAGGTGCAAAATTACATGTGCAAAGAGATGGAAACGTAGATGTTCAAGATGAAAAGGGCCTTGCTGGCCTGTCAGCACCACGTGGTTCCCAATAGGTCAGAAAGAGAGCATTTTTCTAAGCATCCCAATGGAAAATTGTTCTTTTTCATGGATATCTCTGAACACATGACTGTGATATGTGGAGCCTGAAAACTAGAGATGCCTGGGTTATTGTTTGCTGCTTTGGATGTCTGTGTGTATATAAATCACAGCCTACCCAGAGAATTTGTTTTCCTTCTCTCCAGAGGAAGGAAGTTACAAAAAACTTGATTTAAAGTGGAGTTTCTGTTCTGATTCATTCCTTGGAGTAAGCAAAAAAGTAGCTTCTTCCAAAAGGGCATATCCATCTGAGGAGGTCATCAGACAGAGAGTGGATCAGAAAGTTCTCACTATGAGTGCAGTCACCAAGCTCTCCTTGTTTTTATTCTTCTTTGCCATTACACATAACCCAAAATAAAAAAAAGTACCACTAGACTGAAAAGGAGTGGTTCTCTCCTTGGATAGGGAGCATTTTGCTCAGAGAAGATTTCATTTTACTACTAAAGATTTCTTTGTCAGGATGGACTGGCATTTACTGATCCTTGGGATTTTGAAGGAGCCAGTCACACTCAGTCCCTGGGAAAAAACTGTCCCTCCAGTTTTGCTGTATCTGAGTATGACAAACTTTGGTTCTGAGAGGAGAGTGCAGTTCACTGCTTATTTCACTTGTCCTCAAGGCTTGTGCAGGTCTTTATTCAGGATGTCTCTCGCTGAATTAAATTCAGGAGAATAAGGGAGGAGAACTGGTACCCAGTAAACCACTTTGCAATAGAGACATTCCCCATGCTGTGCTGCAGCAGAAGGTGACGCTATTTCAGAGAATAAAGGAGCAACCACTGATTAAGGGTCATAAAGGTCCCCTGGTTGTTATTAAGACTGAATTTCAGATGCAATGATGTGAATGGCAAAGGCCTCCAAAAATGATCCATTGGCTCATTGGGTCACCATGAGCGTGGTCTTCAGGCTGCATCACTCCTTTCTTCTTTCCTCCTCCTCTCTGTGTTTCTTTAATACAATCTCCATCTTCTTTTGTGATGTATACATAAAATACAAGACTCTCCTTTTCCTGCATCCTTGTGTTGCCATATGCAAGCCACGTCCATCACCGGGTGGGATTAACTTCATTTTCCTTCACACATCTAAATGCAAACATCTCCACTCCATGTGATTGAGTCACCCTCGGCTCCCATTTTTAGTCACAGAAGAGAAACGGCCACTGCTAAAGTAATTTCCCAAACCATTTTAGGTGCCTGCCTTAGGATAAGTCAGATGATGTATTGTGGCTCTAAAATAAAATGAGACAACCCCTCACTGATTTGGATTGCCTATGCCAGTTATAAAGGATTGAGACACAGCCCCACTCAAACTTCACCGAGCCTCATGTGCCGAATCAGCAAAAGGATTTTCTCCCAAGTATTTAAGAATGTAGACAAAAATCAATTTAGCACAACAATTAAGCCCAGTGGTGTTGGGCAGTGCTTTGGTTCTCTCTGAAGGTCACACTCCCATGTGGTATGCCAGAAGAATGGTTTAATCCTGTGGTCTGTTGATGTTTGTGAGTCCATGAGATTCCCCCAAAGACCTGTGGAGTAAAAATAACAGGCTTAGCCATCTCAGCTGTTGTACAGAAGTCTGTATCTCCATGAAGGAATTCATCTGGTACAGGTTGAACATCTCTATCAGAGGTGTCCTCTTCTGGGCTGTCCTGACATATGCATTAAAGTCAGTTGATGATGTCAAGTCCTGTCCTCATCATGATTCACACTCCATGGTGTTAGTTCTCCGTCATTGCAGGTGTATATCCAGGGCACACTGATTGGTCCATTTGGAAGAAGTATGTGTGGGGTGGGGTTGTGTCCTCCCCTGTGGGACCCATGTCTGATGTTGAAAGGTGCCGTGGATCATGTGCCATCCCTGAACCAGGGACCAAGACTCCCAGAGTGAATGGAGACTTCTGGTCCGGGGAAAAGTTGTATCTGGGACCAGTGTTAATAAAAGGGCAGCCACGACCTCGCTGGAGACAATTCCGAATTTTAATCCCAAATATTTCCCTTCCCTTAATTTGCCATTCTTGCCTGATTGCCAGAGTGGAACCCAGAATGCGCTTGGGAGTTGTGAGTAGGAAGCGCCATCACCTCAGGGATGCCCCAAGCTCCAACCTCTGGGGTTGCACACAAGTGTTGGTCCCACCGCCGTGTTGGTCCATGTGCAGGCTGTGTGCCCATGGTCCTGCCTCCTCTCTGCACCATTGCTCCCACAAAATGAGCCTTATTCAGCCATTATGGATGCAGAGCATGTTGGCGTGAAGGGAGCCATTCATCAAGGGGCTCCAGTCTCTACTCACAATGTGCTGGCTACAGTGAATCAACATTAATGAGGCAATTTTTGGTCATTTCTACTTTGTATGCAGAATAATTATTTTCCACCCTTGCAAAATATTCCCTAATTAAACTGATGTATTTCAGCAAGGTCTTGCGAGACCAAATCCTTTTCCTCTTTTATAGGGGCAGCATGGCCTGTGAAATCCATTGCAACTGCAACTGCAAGGCAAAACAGCATTTTCAAATGCTCCCTTTGCTGGGTTTAATAGGCTGAACAAATGGAAACCTGTGGTGAAATCAAAGATAAAGAAAGATAAAGAAAATATTGTGGATTACAAAAAACCAACGACCCAACCTAGTTCCTTTAAATGCCCTAGGACAGTGTAATATCAAATATGCAGGAGAACAAGATGAAACTCATTAATTCACTTGAGTCAGGAATGTCTGCTCATGAAAATGCAGGCAGGAATCTGTTGTCTTTTATGGTCTGAATTAAACCAGGGGCAACATTTCCATGCGCTAGCCCCTGCTTTGTAAACATCCGTGTTGCAAAGGGACCCTCTGGAATGCAGCATCTCCAAGCCATTGTGCTGCACTAGAGACCTATTTCTTCTCAGTGATAGCTGTTGAAGCAAATGGAGGTTAAGAGCCTATTGCTGCCAGCCTTAAAGGCAGCGGTGCTCTTCGAGGAGCCTTTGCTTTAAAGCTGAATGGTCTCGCTGCCAGCTCTAACTGCTGTCCTTGGAGCGAGCTGTTACAGCCGCCTTGGAAATGCTTGGTGCTTGTTGCATGAGCAGATTACGGCAGGTCAGCTGAGCCACAGCAATTTCTTGGATGTAAACCCATCGCCAGGCAAAAGCACTGCTATTGGTCTGAGTTTATCTCACGAGTGGAGAGGATGAGCCTAAACTAGATTACCCCTCATTATCTGCAGGCTGCTGATGAGCAGTATCTCAAGACAGAGTAATGTGACCTTGTACTTGTGTCTTCAGGCATTAGGAACATGACATCTGTGGATGCTTGTTTATTGAGGGTTGAAAGCAAAAGCAAAGGAGGAGTCTAAGTCCTCGTGTAAAGGGTCCTACCTCGTGCTCTGAGACCAGTAACTACTTTGTGGGAACCTTCATGGAAGCCAGATGCAGCAGCAAATTGGGGTGACCTCCCCTCACCCTGCAGGAGCTCATCCCTTTATGCCTCAACTGTTTTTCTGTTCCTAGGGGAAGTATAATTCATGCAAGCATCAATAAGACAGAGAAACTCATAACTGAAATGTGCAAAGCTCAATCAATAGCATCAATAATGGTATAAAACACCTGTTCACCCCAAGGGCAGAGTCATGGCAGGTGGAGACATTAAACACTGAGACAGGACCGGGATGGGAGGTAAGTGCAGTGACTGCGAAATTCTCACACTGTCAAACCAATGCCATTTGTAGACCCCTGCTGCCTCTCCCTCAGCCTGTCTGCAGGGATCATGCCCTGTACCTTTCCTTCTCTACATCTTCACATCTTATATCCCACATTTCAGTCTGGTTTTCTTTTTTCTCCTTTTTATTTGATGTGAAGCCCCCACATACAAAGAAAATACAAAACAGAGAAGTTGAATGAGAGCTTAAGAAACGTGCTGGTAAAATTGTGCTCAGAGCAGAAGTACATCAGTTTGGATACAGAGCATTGCTTTCTTTTTATCACTCTGCTTATTAACTACACAAGGTTTGGTCTTAAGAAAAAAATAAATCAAAATAAGCCTAGAGGAACTGTGAGAGATAAGGGGAAGGATGTTTGCTTAAGTTATTTCTCATCATGAAATGCTTTTAGCTCCAGTTCTTAGGTAGGGAGCCAGCTCCCCATCTTACTTTCCAGTAATTAAAAGAAAAAAAAAAAAAAAAGAAGAAAACCTGACAGTTTGCCAGTCAGTCTTTATACATAGAATTAATACCTTTTTATCTTCCAGAGATGATACATTGAGCTGGAGGAATCAGATCAGAACATGAATATCTTTGTTGTAATTCCAACTCAAAGGAACATTTTTTTTTCTATAATAAAATCTAACAGTATTAAATAGCCTTGATTTTCCTTTGCTGTCTTGTGGCTTGGTGTCCCATGTAGCATCATATGGCTGGATCTGCAGATGGGGTAAGTTGGTTGATTTACCAGTAAGGTAAAAGCTAAAGCTATTGATTAACTGGGACTCTTGCTCTCATTAAACAAAGAATCTAGCCCATTGTTTTCGGTAAAGTTACCTTGAGGTGATGCAGCAGATCATCAGTGTTGGAATCAAATTGCCTGACACAGGAGACAATTAGTGCAATAAACTATGCAGAGGTGCTGGGGGAAAAAAGTAACCCAAGGAAAAAGAACCAAATTCCTCAGATGTGGACATTTGTGGACACAAACAGAAATTCAGTGGGGCTACTGGAAAAGGAGGAATTGAAGAGAGTCAGTCCTTACATTAAAAATGTAGTGACCCTGGTTCTCCTGCCAGAGGCCAATTCCTAGTCAACAGCCTGAAAGAGACAAAAGAATCCCCTGCCTCCCTCACAAATTCTTTCCTTTGATTATTGTTTACTTGTTTTCATATTAAACACTCAACTTGGGTGTCTTCTGTCTTGGCTATCAGCATCACTAAGGAATGAGCTCCAAATCAACCTTCTTGGAAGCTGGCTTCTCAGGAAACCTTCTTCAATAACAGGTTTTTCATGTCTTCTTAAAATGCCTTTCAGAAGCATCAAAGCACCCACTAATCATTCTCTGCATCACAAATACCTGGATTTGTATGGATGCATAAGGATCATCTCAGATTGGTTGTCTCTAAAATATATCATTATTTCACTCCCAGGTAAACAATCAAGAGTCAGAAAAATGTTGCTATGGTCAAGTGACTTTGAGTGACCTGAGCAACTGAGCATTGCTTCTCACCTTATGGTTTTTGTGTTTTCCCAAGGTCTTTGTGTTATTCATGTAATTCCGGTCTCCATGTAATTCCTGAGGGATTCCCAAAGCTCTCATCTTCAGCTTAAATGAGCTGAAGGAATCACCCATTCACATCCTAGTTGGGGGTAAACCCCACAGTTTGATGCTTGTGTCTTGATGAGATCAGTTGTTGCTTTCCCAGATTTAGCCTGGATTCCAATACCAAATTGCTCAGTGTCTACTCAAAAGAAAAGGAAAAGCCCACACATTATCTCTATGGATTCTGGATTCCAAGACTAGATCTTGTAATGACCCCATATGTCATAATATCAAACTGTTTCCGTCAGCAATGGGAGCAGAGATGGACACAGAGTAGAAACTAGCAAATTTAATCAAGCTCCAGCTGCAGTTTCTCATACTTAAGGCTGTGCTATAAATCCCCATGCCAAATTTGTCACACAAATCACCTGAGTGCCCACCTGGCAGGATGGCTTGGAGATGCAGCATGTGAGCCAGGAGAGCAGCTCATGGCCCTTGTGCCCTGCCCCTCCACCAAACGGGACCCTACAAGCAGAGAGGAATCAGAGCAGGTGAAATGTTTGCTGTACAACAGACACCTGTTAAATTAATAGCAGGGAGATGGGTGCTGATTAATGGATCATGCTAATGAGATTGTTGGATTTTGGCGATGTATTAATTTTTTTGATTGGAGAGAGTTGTGGATTCTGGTGTGGAGGATGATCCTGAGAGATTTACAGAGGCTTCAGATTGCGACGACAAGAAAATTATTTTAAAAGCTTTTATATTAAAAAGGGAATTAGATTCTAACAAGAGAATAACAAGCAAAGATCTCATGTTGTCAGGTGCTCTTAGATGTTTACAGTTTTGGTCTTGCTGCCACATAGGGCAAAGTGCGTGCGTTTTTTGTGTGTGTTCCTGGCTATTTACCTGTGAATTTACAGCAGTTTTAAGTCCATCACACTGATTCAATCTCAGATGCACTAGAGAACTATCAAATTCCCAGAGGTCACCCAGGCCCATGTTTGCCACCAGATGCACAGCAATTTCCCAGGCCTTTGATGTTCCTAAGGGGTACATGTGCCTTCTGAGGGATTATTTAAATGCTACTAATAAACGACATTGGTTAATGAGATTCCTCTCTCATTCTTGCAAGCCTCATTTCCTTCAGGGATCTTATGAAGGACAATTTGATCAAAAATCTGCGTCCATTTTTCCATGTTAATCAATTAATTAGTGCCAGGGCTTTCTCTGGGGCCTGTAGCACCATTCAATTATCTCTTGCTATGCTGCCAGATTGGGCTTAGTCTTGGCTCACATTTCTGCTCAATTTCTGAGCAGGTTTCAAGGGATAAAATGGGGCAGGAACCATTCCCAATAGACAGCTGAGGGCAGTGATATTCAACCCCCTATCTGCTGACCATCAGGAAGCACAAGCAGAGCTGCAGGGGCTGTAGCACAGTGTCCCTTTATCTCTCTGCCATTCTGGACAGCTTTTGCTAGACCAGCCTTTTGCTATTTCCCTGGTGCTCCAAGCGGTCTGCAAACGCCAGGACATGGTTAGCACGGCATTGAGCTCTTACAGCTCTGTGCAGGAATATGTACAGGAACACAGCTGTACTCCTTGAAGCTCTGGAGCATGAATGGAGAGGAGACATCTGCCTCAAAATCCTTTCCCAAGGCTGGTAGGGAGATAGAAACATCTGCCCAGTGATTATTAACAAAGTGTAGGTAATAACTTTAGATGTTTGTTCCACAGCTAAGTAGACTTATCATTTAATAATGATAAGTCCTCCTCTCTGAAAGAGTGCTTGGTGGAGGTGAATGAGAGTGCAAATTGGTTCCATGTTCCTAGAAGAAGGTTGATGATGCTTTTGCATAGTTTTCCAGCCATTTCTGCCTGCTCTGCTCTGCCATCCTGCTGTCTCACCAATGTGGCAGCGGGCAGCATCCTCAGCCCACTGGTACAGGAGACAGCCAGACCCATCCATGTGCACAACTGGGGTTTCCGGTTCCTTCTTACCTCCTGCACCTCCAGAGCTCTGGCTGTTTTGTCCATCTCTTGGCGTGTGTCAAGTCCCATGTAGGGATTTGGCCTGCTGCAATGATCATTGTCAGATAAAATTAACGGAGGTCATCTCATTCACACGGAGACTGGTCAGCAGAGCAGAGCTGCGTGACATGCTTTAATTAGATCCACAATGATTGTCCTCCCTGGGGGAGCTGTTTGGTGCCTTGCTCAACAAATTCAATGTAAGTGGCTGGTTGCCACCGTGTGCTGAAGGGCAGTTCCCTTCTAAAAAGTGTGGGGAGAAATTTGTGTGAAGCAAATTGGGATGGGGCTTGGGGACTGCTTTCCTTCAAACACATGCTTCTGTGCTGTTCCCTCCCCCAGCCGTGCGTTTGCTCTCACTCTGCCCTCCCACATACACCTTTCCCACCTACCATACACAAATCACACCTGTGCACACCCTATTTCTGCACATCTCTTACAACTATATGCTTTTCAGCCTTTCTCTATTCTGTTGCTCACAGGCTCCCCCAGTTCATTTCCATCACATATTTGAGCTCTTTCTCTGTTGAGATAAAAGTCTGATCGCAGAAACACTTGCAAACAAGGAGATTTATGGGGAAAATTCCCCTCGTGCTGAGCTGCGCTGCAAGAGACCTATGGAGGGGGGTGCAGGCTGGTGTGACCACCCAGATACAGCAGTACGTAGGTGGAGAAGATGGGTGCAAGAGAGAGCCAAAGGACCTTCAGGGGAGACCAAAAAATGCCTTCTGCTATCAGTTGCAATTGTGTTAAGTCAATTAAATTACCTTGCACTGCGGCCAGGTTCAGCAAAGCCATTCTTTAGAGTATGTCCAACCCAAAAGAGGAAGGAAACTGTACAGTATGGGTGAACTGATTGTATGCTTACGGTTCTCTCTGCCTCGGGCTCTTAGACTTTAGCTAATCACACTTTTCCTGATCTCTCTTTCTTCTCTAGACCTGTCAGAGATCATATTTTAAACAAAGACCTGAGCACAGTCTTACTGGATCTTCACTGTTTAATATTTTGACATCTGGCAGCAGGAGTCTTCCCAGAGCAAGATCTCTGAGCTTTGGTTGGTGTGAATGAAAAAGGAGAAAAGTGGCCAGCTCATGTTCCCACGGAGCTAAGTCCTCTCCTCCACCCACACTGCAGAACAGCAGCTCCTTATCCCACCAAACCCACAATCTCCTTCACAAGCTTCAAATGGCTTAGTTTTGTTTAACCTTCCCTTTCCAGTTCTTAACAAACTTCCTTTGGGCTTTTAGACCAAGCAGTGGTTCCTACTGGGATGTTGCCAAGCAAGGAATTAATTTGTTTGGATGGAGATATGAGGGGTCAGCATGGCAAATTTAGACAAAGCTCAAATGTTGGGTGGACCATCATAGCATCTGTCTGTACCAGACTGTACTGTGTTTTTCTTTAGGAAGTTTCTGGCATAAATGGGAAAAAAACTGGGGGAAAATAAAAAGCAGAAGAGCAAGGATCTACTGCTTCTCACATACCTTTAACAGCAGACTTTCTTATATATCGAGTGTATCTGGCATTCAAGCTTATGCGTGACCTTGGTCTACCTTTGTGTAGCAGATAACTGCTTCCATCAGAGCCTTGGCCTTTTACCATCTTCCCTTACTGCTGCCCAACTACTCCAACTCATTTGGATGATATTTTAATGAGCAGAGGTGACAGATGATGCTGATGTGTGTCTCCTTTTCCAGGTGATATGTGAAAGAGCAGAAATTCAGTGTGACAGGTTGCAAATCAGCTCTTCTGCAGGAGAATTTCAGTCCTAACCTTTCAGACGTGTCTGACAGCACCTGCCAAAAGCATCAGTCTCTGAAACAGTCAATCATACAGTGAGATTCTGCAGTTTCCCTTCAATTCTTAAATTGTCCTTCCTCCAGTCTCACAGTAGCTGTTRGCAAACAGAGAAATGAGGGAGAAGAGAGGTTGGCTTGGTTTATAGCTTTATTCCCATTTCCATCTTTGCCTGTGCCTTTGTTCCACAGTGGAAACCAGGTAGAACTGGGAAAGGTCTGGAAATTATGTGGAATCAGAAGGAAAATGGGGTTAATTTCTTGTTGCACTTACTCTGAAATTTTCAGTTTGGGGGCAAAGCAGAAAGAAATTGTTTCTCTGAACAGCTGCATGCTGAGACTGGGTTCATCTCTCTGGATCATCATGGAGCTGGTCACCATGGGCTTCCTAAATAGTGAGGGATGGAAGTAAATACTTCTCTGGTGTGATCCCCCCACTTCAGATCTTCGGCCCTGGATACGCTAATTCACACACAGCAGTCTCTGCCCTCCTCCCTTGAGTCTGGGCCTCCAGCTTGAATGGAGATACCTGCACAGGATAAAACAAGTCCCCACCTTCTGTTCCTGACTCTTGTCCCAGCTCCTGAGCTGTCTCTGTTTTTGGTCCGACATGCTCAGCTCTCTCATGATACAGAGACCCTCAGTAGTCATAGCAGGGTGTCTTCTCAAATAACTCAGAGTGAGAAAGACCTTTGTTCAGTGTAACTCAGCTTTGGGATTACATGACAGCATTGGATCAGGCTCAGAGGTGAACCCTGAGGACTTCTCTACTTTGCTCCATTGGGAAAATACAGAAGGCTGCTTTCTGGGAGTATCTTGGTTTGAGGGCATCACTTCTGTGGCTCTGCATTGTGCAGGTCTCACCAAAGCCCAGTGGCTTCTGGATAAAATTCTGGGCGCAAAGACACTCTGAACCCTACCTCCAATCCATTGCATTTGCCTCCACAAGAAGGAATAGTAATCAAACCCAAGGGCCCTAAGCTATCCAAAAAGTTAAAGACAAGGAAAGCCTGGCACAAAACCACTTTTCCTGCCGAAGTTCAGGAAGCCTTTGGACAACACTCTCAGGCACATGGTGTGATTCTTGGGGGCATCCTGTGTGGGGCCAGGAGTTGGACTTGATGATCCTTGTGGGTCTCTTCCAACTCAGGATACTCTATGATTCCATGTTTCACTTAGGAGGTAGCAAGTGAATCAGACAACATAGCAAATGCCTCATTTAGCTATTAGCTATTATTAAATAGCTATATAGCTATTGACTGTGTCAGTCTTCAGTAACTTCACCCCTTGCTTAGCAAGGACTGAGGCAATCCTTCGTATCTTCTTTCCTCTGACTCAAGGAGAATAATGTGATCTTCAAGGTCAACGTAATTACCTCCTCCTTCTCATTAAATGAATTGCTGAAGTGTCCATTTAAAATCTTTAGTCTCCCCACCCCTTTCATTGCAAATGATTTATGAGGAATTTAATCCCTTCTCTTTTCTCCTGAACACCTTTCTGATTAGGAGTGGCACGTTGAGAATCCCCCTTGCCCAGGGTGGAATCCCATTTATTGCAAAAGAGGGAGCATGGCAAGCTGGAAAATAAGGCAGACAGCTGTTTGTTTTACAGAAATAAAATCCTTCTCATGGCTGAAAGAAGAGAAACAGCTCCAGCTCCAAGTTGTCCGCTTACAGACCATGGGACAGAGCAAAAATCAGCTGTGTAGAGAAGGGTTCAAAATATAGTGGCTCAACTCTTGGACATGCAGATGAGAGGACAATGGAGTGAGTTCCTTAATGGGTTAGTTTCCCACCCACCTAAAAATCAGTAATTTTGGCTCATTTAATGTGCCTGGAGCTGTGTGGCTGTCTTCCCCCAGTAAGGCTGCATATCTTCCCTGGCAACACAAAACAACAAATCACACTTGGCCCCCAGCAATTTCAAGCCAGCAGAACAGTCATGCTTGGCCAGGCTATGAAAAACACTCCATAGAGCCCCATTAAATGGGAAAATTTGGAAATTTCAGCCCTGCCTGATGATGCTGGATGCTGCCAGAAGTGACAATAGCCTTTAGTTTGAAGTGTTTGGAAACTGCAGCGCTAATGTTGTGACAATGCAATTAGCTGTAATTTTTTCACACTTTTTTAATGGCCTTTCCTAACACCACAGCTACACACCATGTGAGATCAGCTGCCAGCACTCAGCAGACCCTGGAGCTGACAGTGTTATTCATGTAGACCTAATAAAGTGTCTATCTTGTTACTGCAAGCCCCCTCGTAACCAGCTGTAGGAACCAACTCATTCCTTTTCTGCGTATCCTAGGAAAATCCTTGTGGTAAGAGGGATGAAGAAGTGGCTTCAGGGTCCTGTGGATTTTGGCTGGATGTTGTGATCATGGTGTGAGGATCTCAAGGTCTGCACATGTAGATAAGCAGCATAATTTGTACTGTGATTACCTTGCCAAGCTGTTAACAAATATGTCCATCTGATGGAAGAATGAGCAGGGAACTTTTGGATTTAGGGGGTGATGCTCGCACAGTGCTGCTATCCCCCAAATCATCACAAATACCTGCAAGATTAAAGTCAAACACATGCMGGGTAAATGTAGCTGTAATAAAAAGGAAGTGGGAGAATGCCCACTTAGAGAAGCTGTGGCTGCCCCACCCCTGGAAGTGTTCGAGGCCAGGCTGAACAATGCCCTGAGTGACCTGATCTAGGGGAAGGTGTCCCTGCCCATGGCAGAGGTGTTGGGAGTAGATGATCTCTAAGGTCCTTTCCAACACAAACCATTGTATGATTCTATGATTCTATGATATAGGGCCTGGAGAGAAAATCAGGATAGAAGTGGTCAAGTTCTGCTCATGCATCACTGCTAAAATCCTGTTCCATGGGTATGAAAGGAGCAATTTCTAAAATCTTCCTAACTGGTTGAGTAGAAGCTCTTGGTGTAAGTATAGCTATTAGCATCAAATTTTTAAAATTAAAAGAGTTAATTAAAATTAAAAATCTGTGTTTCTCTTCTTAGTCTCAGCAACCTTGCTGAGAAACCCAAGGCCTGTCATTCCCTCTGAGTGTCCATTTTCTGTCTGCAAGTGAATCCTGCCTTAATTTACTCACCACCACCATGTTCTATTACTGGCCCTTACAATTACGGGGTTGATCTTCCAAGGTGTCCATTGTGAATGAATAGGCAGATCTTATCTGCTGCTGTTTGGTGTAGTGGGAAGTTTTAAGGGCGCATGATGATCCTAACTCTGTGCTTTCTGCCTTAGTTTCCCCAGTGGGAAAAGGAACTGGCTTTGGAGAACCTGGGATATCAAGCATCTGGAATAACTGCTTTTGTGACTCCCTGGTCATGCTAGGTTTCCCAGCCTCCCTGAGCACTCTTGACTTGAAGTCTTGTCCTGCACCAGAAACAAAGTGCCTGTGGCCTAAAGAAGGGGGAAATCAGCTTTCCTTGTAGTGTTTTTCTGCAAACACTGCGGGACGCTCAGACAGGAGGTGAGTTTGTGATTGCCCCCTGAACCTCCATTACAGCCCTGCTCTGTGTCTGAAGCTTTCTCCCAGCCCTCCCAGTCCCTTTGTCCTTTCCACACCCTGTTGCTGGAGAAGATTGGATGTCTCAGGGATGGTTCTCCCGTGTCCCAAGCATGGAAATACTTCCGTACTTCATCCTAATTCCCTGTGAAGTATCAATAACTGGTGTTTTTTGGGCATGGGGAGGAAATTCATCTCTCTGTGGGAGCAGTACCTTATCGGATAGAGGACATGAAGCCTCATGATTAGGTGGTCTTCCCTTCAATACCACCTGGCCTTTTGGGATGGGGGGTGGCACCCTTGATAGGTTTGTGCAGCGCACAGCATGACAAAGTGCTCCTGGAGGATCAGCCGTAGTCCTCCAGCCACGGACCCCTCTGAGGGTTGAAGGGCCATCTCTGACCCATGTCCTTGGCGGGCCACATGCCCTGGCCTCGCTTGGCGCCATGGGCAGGGAACAAACAGCCAGGTCTCTGCGCTCCATTCCTGGCTTGAGCCTGGCAGGCACAGGCGGTTTGGGTCTGAGCTCCCCGGCGCCACGAGGAATGTTTTGATGTACAGACATGCTTGTTCAACACCGCCTCAGCTCCGTGCTAATTAAATCCAAAGGGTAATCATTATTTCATTGAGTTTCCTCCGGCGCTGTAATTCCATCTCTGCTGTGGCAGAAAGCCCTGGACAGAGAGGGAGTTACAAACAAGCTGTAGGCTTTTCTCTTTTTTCTTTTTCTTTTCTTTTCTTTTCTTTTCTTTTCTTTTCTTTTCTTTTCTTTTCTTTTCTTTTCTTTTCTTTTCTTTTCTTTTCTTTTCTTTTCTTTTC